>JACEFZ010012913.1:12500-202500 GCA_014155875.1 Cepaea nemoralis
GTTTCGGTTTTCGTCGATAATTTCCTCGAAAAATTTATCTCGGTTTCGTCGCTTACCTCGGATTTCGTCGCGTGCCCACATGACCTCATTGTTAATTTTGCGAAAACAAATGGACCCATGCGTTCTTTGGTATGTTGCGAAAAATATACATCAAACACAAATTAACTGTAGAGCTTATACATAGGTTCATTAGATGTGTACTCATTCCATATTGTTTAAGGATTTCCCACCCCTTATTTCTATCTACTCTAACAAATGCCTTTTCTTGGTCGACAAAGCTAAGTAGAGTGTTTCATTCAATTCGATTGATTTTTCTGTAAGTTATCTAAGAGAAAATATGGCATCTGTGCATCCTTTGTATTTCCTAAATCCAAGTTGTGTTTCGCTTAGCTGGGGTTCTATAATAGTTCTTAATCTTTTTTCAAGAATTTTGCAAAATATTTTCTCAGTATGACTCAACAGTGAAATGCCATTGTATTGTGTGCAGTCTCTTTTGCTGCCTTTGTTTTAATAATATTATTATAATTAATCAGATGTGATGTATAGTTATAACCAATTATGTCTTTTGTGAATATTGGTTGAGTATATTTAAGATGCCCATCGAGCATACACCTCCCCTAATTTTTCATTATAATATTATGATTTTAAAACACGGAGTTGTTCAAATTTTTTTGTAGACTTCTGTGTAACTTTGTTGAGTAATAGGTGATAATACTACATCACTTAACAACGTATCGGGAGAGCTGTAAGTGGCAGGGATAATACTCGCTGTCAATCTAACCAGAGTGAGCTTTATGCTCTCTGAATGCGGTGACTTTACTGTGCTCTCCTGGCTTTTACTAGAAAACCTTACCTTTTACCTTAGTGGAATTTTACCAGATGCGTCTTTTCCAGTACTAGGGAATCTTACGAGCCATTTCTGGTTTTTATTTAGTAGTTAGCGAATGTTGATTTGGGGATATCTATCTCCCATTTTTATTTACCATACCTCTGCAACAACAACACCCCCCCCCCACCTCACTTTAATTTGATACATAATACAACACGTCCGCTACCATACTAACAACTTTTAAGTCATAACTGTGACACGCTTCTGCTTCCCATTTTCCGCAATCCATTTTTGTTTGGTACAAACTTATTTTTTTGGGGTTTTGTTTGACACTGAATCTGTCAATCAAACTGTTACTGGAATAAACAACACTGAGAACTCTTGTGTAACTTTTGAAGATAGTGATAGAACACGTGTGGAATATCCGAAGTACAATAATACCGATTCTCAAATACCGCATTCCAAAGAATATTAACACACCAATACAAAACTGGTGTCGTGAGCCGCTACACGCTGCGGGATTTACTGAGGAGGGGATCGGAGCACTTATGGATTGAATGGTTGGATGAGCAATGAGGATGATCTGTCGACTAACTAACTAACTTCAGTATTCAAACCACGTCAAGACCATACCACAGTCACTGAATCAGTTAAATGATTGATTGCTATGGGCTGATAAATCGTCTTATTCGAATTTCCCGTAACTGCCATGGGATGATAAATCAAACCATAGTTAAAATATCAATACAATAGGTTTCCCTTTGCAACCCCCCCCCCCCCCCCAATCCCCTCCCCTTTATGATTCTACCTTCTGGGTTAAAAAAAAAAAAAGAAGAAGAAGAAGAAGAAGAAAACAAAGACCAGAAGCACAAGAAAACATATAACTTTAAATTAGAAAACATTCTGGTTCTTAACACTGCGGAGCGCTCAGGGGGGTCAACAGATCAAATGACATGCGTTGCAAGGAATCTGTTACAAGTTGCGGTCTATGCAGGGCGATGTGTGAGAGAATGCAGGATTATGTGTGGGGGAAATCAGGACCACACCCCAAGTTCATACAATGGAAACCAGAGAGAGAGAGAGAGAGAGAGAGAGAGAGAGAGAGAGAGAGAGAGAGAGAGAGAGAGAGAGAGAGAGAGAGAGAGAGAGAGAGAGAGAGAGAGAGAGACAGAGAGAGAGACAGAGAGAGAGACAGAGAGAAGGGGAGAACAAGGAAATAATGTATATTCTGCGATGTTTCGTTAAGAAATGTACAGATTATTATTTTGGTTAAAAACCCAAGAGTTTAACATTAAGTTTGTGGGTGGCGTTTTATGAGACTGTTCTTATACAGCTGCTGAAATGTATTATTATTATTATTATTATTATTATTATTATTATTATTATTATTATTATTATTATTATTATTATTATTATTATTATTATTATGTCTTCTTCTTCGTCTTTTCTTCGTCTCCGTCTCCTTCTCCTTCTCCTCGTCATTCCACTCCACCTCCTGCTCCCCTCCTCCTCCTCCTCCTCCTCTCCCTCCTGCTTCGTCTCCTCCTCCTCCGTCCCCTCCACCTCCGTCTTCTCCTCCTCCTCCGTCTTTCTCCTCCTCCTCCCCCTCCCCCTCCTCTGTCTTCTTCTTCTTCTTCTTCTTCTTCTTCTTTACCATTATGTTTTATTATCATCACTCCTGTCATCTCCCAACGTAGCAGTAACCCTCACCGCAGCTAGTATTCTATGAGGTAGTCAGTCTCGCGTCAACCCTTCATTGTTGCCCCTTACGAAATGCTTGGTATGAGGTTACTATTTCTCGTTTCTTTTATGGACCTCCGTAACAACCCGGCATAAAATATTTGTAAGATTCCCTGTAAATGCAATGAATATATTTAAATAACGAAGACACAAACAATAGAATGCACGATTTATTGCCTGACACATTTCGCTGCATCTTGTCAAGTAGATACTGCAGAAATCACACAACATAAACTAATTAGATCAATCCTTCAAGCTGAAATATACAAAGAATATATCACCAAAATGAGAGGTGTAAAGGGTAATCTCCACTAGAATACGATCAAAAGTAACACAATTGACGTTGCGGACAAAGACTTCGTCAGCGCACAAACAACAGACACGCGCCGACACAACAACATGAAAAACCTACAAAACGTAACAAAGTTAGTTGCATATCCTTAACAGAACGTCGCAGTCAACATTAGCCAGGATGGGGGGGGGGATGTTTTTTTATTTCTTGGGAAGTTCACATTTAGTATTTTGTCATTGTTTTCTGAACGGCCGGCACTCTTACCATTGTATGAAAACCAACACAAGGAGTCTGCTACCAAATCGCCGTAACTGTCCATCCATCATGTGCCACGCCGATAAGCGTGGGCGGTCATGTTTTGCCATCGCACTCGATCACCAGATTTATGGACAGCTCCGTGTTTCTGTCTCGACCATGCCACGTGGCCAAGCGATGCAGGTATTTACTTCTTGGTCTTCCCCTTGATCTCTTCCCTTCGATCTTGCCAGTTGTCACCAGTTCTCCAATTCATTTCTTCTCATAACATGCCCTAAAAATTTTAACTGTCTGCGTTTAATGTCTCTTCTGTTTACGATCTTCATTTGCTTCTTGTAGGACTTGTTCATTGGTTTATCTGTCTGTCCGTAACTGCGGAACTGATAAAATTATTGCTAAACATTTGTTGTAGGAATGTCCAAAATATGCAGAATAGAGACAAGTATTATGGCCTACAATCGATCGATTTGTGTACAAACTCTATAGAGTTGTCAACAAGCTTAAGCTGACTGTTCCACTCTACCATGATTCCTAACCCGTCCAACCTCAGAAGAGAAGTCCATCGTCAGGCTCAGATTAATAAACCTTTGACCGAGCCAGCCACAATTCGGATATTAACCGATTATGTACCAAACAAAGAGTAGGCCTGAACCAAACAAAAATGGATGGCGGAAAATGGGAAGTAGTGGTGTGCCACAGTTATGACTTAAAAATCGGTTAGCCGGACTCCCTGGTCTAGGCGTTACACGACTTTCTCCGTAATCCCGTATACTATCGTGAGTAACGTAACGTTGCGCGAGAATTGGTAGCGGTTCTCTCCGCGTCAGTAACTTAAGGGGTAACTTAAGGGGTAACTACTGAGCGTAATCTTGCCAAGAAATCAACAATCAGCTGAAAGATGCTGGTGTTGACAGCGGTGTCCTGTAAAGGATATGCGAACAAAACACACAAAAAATATGGTAGCAGACATGTTGAATTATAAAGCGATGACAAAATTTCGGTGATATTCGAGTATAAGTCCATGGCAGATACGTGAAGTCGCTTAAGACGATTAATCGTCCCGTGTCAATTAATCAGTTAATTTTAAAGAGATTGTTGTCCAAAGAGGGTAATGAGGTAAATTAAGTTGACCTTAAGTTGACTGATGCTTTCTATACATTTACTCATATTCGGTTCTGAAGGTGACCGGCGAAGAAGAAGAATCGCATGTTCGAACTACTCTATTGTCATGAAGCTTTCAGCTTCACTTTTTCAAGTATATCACCTTCCTTTCATCTACAAAGCCTGGGCGCCATTAGGGAAAACCTTGTCTGCACACACCCTTTCTTTCTGCTGTCTACGGCGTTCTCAACTTTACAATCCCCCAACAAATCGTCCCTCAAAACTAAATTGACAAACTGGCGCGGTTAAAATATCTAAAACCATTTATATCTAAAGTTAATAAGGTTTTAAAAGGGGACAAGAAATGTATAGATGAGTTTGTGAATTGCCCAAAAACTCTCTCGGAAGTAACTAAACGCTGTTGTGCCTTACTCATTGAATAAACGAAACTGTGTCACACAGACTTAATAAGAGCTCTCAGTGGCCCTGGTAATTTGGAAATGGTAATTTGGTATGCACGCACACGAAACTAACATTTGAGCATTTAAATGGCTGACAGCTATTACCAGTTCAGAGGTCAGGGGGTCGGAAGTTCGGACGAATGTTCACGGGTAAGTGTGGGAAATTTGTAGTTTCTGTTTGTTGGGTTTTGACAACAAATGTTGTGGAGCGGTCACATTTCTTAGAAGTTCTCCGGGGTAGAATGAATGAATGCTTTTGGTAGCGTTTGTAGATGGGTATGATTGGTGGTGCAGTGGTGGGAAACTTCCGCCTATTGTCGTGAAGATTCAGTGTTTATTACTTGTGAGGCGTGTCGCTGGTTTTCGTCTGAATAATTAACACAGTGTGTGGGGGTCAGCGTAACTGAACGGATAAGCGCGCTCGGCCTTAAATTCCCGGTATACCGAGGTTACTGGAATGTCTCTTTCTTTTTCTCTCGGTCATATTTCGCCATTTCACTCGATCACCAGAGTCGTAGATCGGCTCTGTGTTCTTGTCTCGACCATGCCACGTGGCAAAGTCTTCCAGGTATATACTTCTCTGCCTTCCCCTTGTTCACTTTCGCTCGATATTTTCCCCTCGATCTTGACAGTTGACACCAAGTTCTCCAATTTGTTTATTTTCATAACGTGACCAAAATATTGTGACTGTCTGCGTCTAATTTCTCTAATCAGTATAAAATTTGCATTTATTTCTTGTAGGGCTTGGTCATTGGTTTTTCTGTCTGCCCATGGTATTCTTTGCATTTTCCTCAGAAACCACATCTCCACAACCATCAAATGTTTTTTTTTCTGCTTGTCTGCTCATTGTCCGCGCTACTGAACGTAAAATTCAATACAAAAACCAAAGTGAAGTTTATCGCAATGTCCTGCAAAGTACATGGAAGATAAAGGCAGCAAAACATGCATATAAAGTATCTGTTTATCACAGGCAGAAAGATGAACGAGTGAAAGAATGAATGAACAAGTTAGTGAATGAGTGAGTGTGTAAATGAATGTATTTTTGTGTTGCATATCCCTTACGGGACGTTGCAATAAACACCAGCATTTTCAGCTGCTGTTGATGTACTAGGCAAGTGTTACGTTCTGTAGTTTGCCATTGATTTCTGAACGACCGGCCCCTATACCTTTTTCGAAAAAACCAGCATCGCCGTGTTTCGAACCCGGGTATAAGGGCTCACAAACCGCGTTCGCAAGCCCTTAGCCACAGATAGTGAATAAATGAGTTAGTGACGCTATAAGATAGATAGTGAAAGATTTCGTGAATTTATAAGTGAAAGAATTAATCAATGAATAAATTAATTGTTTAATGACGGAATGAATTAATACAAGAATGAATCAATAACTAAGCAAATGTGTCCGTTAATTATAGAGTGAATGAATGAACCAATGATTAACGAACGAATGCATTATTATACAAATTAATGAATGGCTGTGGGAATTAATGACATATTGAATCAGTTAATAAATGGTTAATAAATGTTCATTTGCATAAATGAATGAACGAACGAATAAGTGAGCGAATGATCAATTTGAATGAACGCATGAATGAAGGGGTGTTTGAATGAATGAGTGGGTTGCGAATTAATGAAGGAAGATGCGAGGGCGTGCATCTATGAATGAATGAATGTATAAGTGGGTGAATGAATGAATGAATGAATGAGTGAGTGAGTGAGTGAGTGAGTGAGTGAGTGAGTGAGTGAGTGAGTGAGTGAGTGAGTGAGGGAGGGAGGGAGGGGGTGAGTGAGTGAGTGAGTGAGTGAGTGAGTGAGTGAGTGAGTGAATTAATGAAAGAGGGAGCCAGCGATTGAATCCATGAATTAATGTGTAAGAATCAGTGGGTGAATGAATGAATGAATGAATGAATGAATGAATGAATGATTAAATGAATGATTTAAGAACCGACATCACAGCATTCGAGGCATTTCCATAAGCGCTCCGTCCCCATCCCCAGAAGCCAGCGAAGAGTTTCAACCCCAATAGTACCAGTAGCAATCTGATTATATATGCGTCTCACCTTTACTCTAAGCGTCGAGCATCGGCCAGATCCCCTCGTCACTCCTCGCTGTCGCATTCTTGCCATTCCATGGTGATCCATTTGCTCCTCCGTGATGTACACGTGCTCCCACAAGGCCGCAACCACGCCTGCCTTATCACGCATCAATACTCCACCAAGTTTTGCAGAGCCAGCCAATCTGTCTGCCTGTTCATTCCCCAGCACACCAGCATGCCCCGGAGAAAAGATCCAGACGATGCTTGCCACCCGTGACTTCCGAAGCGAAGCAAGCCACTCGGCACGAAGCTTGCCTGTCCTCACCCTACTCAGCATGCTTTCTGAGTCAGTTACAATCACGATGTGTGTGTGTATCGTATTCTCCATCCAGCGGAAAGCTGCACTGACTGCCTCCACCTCCATTCTTAAGCTAGATGTTGTGGTATCATATGCCAGGCTCTCCTGCACCAAACGTCGACCATTAGCCTTTGCCAAGAAACCCCAGGCACTTCTACTACCTCTCAACACCGAACCATCTGTGTAGATAATCACATCACCCGGGCGAGCATTATCCTGAATTAGTTGCTGGATTTCCACTTCCTGTGGCCCCTGCTGGCCACTCCCTGCACTCCCGGCTCAATGTGATTATAACTCTGCACAAGTCTGACTGCTCCGCTGGCACTCTGACCCACTCCTCTCCTCGCCTAATGTTCTCCAAGGGGCACACCTGTCTGATCGTATCCTCCACCTGAGCCATCCATGATTTCCCTCTTATCAGTTGCTGGCCCTTAACTGCGTCCAGCGCCTCATGCAACGGGTGACCTGTGTCAGCAGCTACTCTGAGGTATGCCTTCGCCTGCATCACCTTGAGCCTACCAGCAACAGTCGGCAAACCAAGGATGTACCGCATACACACCACTGGGGTGTCTCTGGTGCATCCCAGAATGACCCGCATAGCCTTCGTTCTGTATGCGCTCCAATCTCACCAGCTGACTCTTTGAGACAGTGAGCAGTCCTAGTCCATAATCAATCGCTGAGAGGATCAAGTGCTGGTATAGTCTGAAAAGCATTCTCTGCTCTATGTCCATTGCAGCCATAGTTTTAAGTGCGTTGAGTCCCTTTTGAGATCTTGTCACAACCGTCTCCACATGATCCTTGAAGGACAGGCTCCTGTCAAATGTGATTCCCAGATACTTCAGTTTGTTCTCTCTGTTGACGCTTCCACCATCTATCGTGAGGCTTGGACATCAGCTCTCACAATCCTGTTGTCCAGAGAGCACCACAAAACAGCTGCCTTTTCCGGGTGGATGACAGCACTCATTTCAGTGCACCAGTCAATCACTTTGTCTACTGTCGCCTGTAGCTCCTGGCTGTTTTCTCCCTTATCTCTCCCCTGCCTATATGCAAGAATATCATCTGCAAATATTAGTATCCTTCCAACCCCTGGTGCTTCTAAGTTTGCAATCTTGCTCGTATACACGTTAAAGAGCACTGGTGAGGATTGCGGATCCCTGTGGCAGTCCCGGGGTTAAAATACTGTGGCTCTGAGGTCCATGCACCCAGAAGGAGAGCAATCCGACGAGAATGTAGGACGGTCGCTATCCAGTTCACCAACCAGGGATTGACCCCCTTCTCTATCAGTGCGGTCATCAAAATATCATATCGAACTGTATTGTACGCATCCTCGAGATCAAGCGCCGCCGCCATCGTTTCTTGTCTACTCTGGAACCCCTCATAAACGTCAAAGGCAAAAGTGGCTGCATTTGACCAGGTATCTTTTCCTGGCCTGTAGCTCCCCAGACCTCTTGGAAGAAGCTTCCCCCTTTCCAAAAACTCTTGCAGCTTGACAGCGACTATCTTCTCTAAACCTTCCCAAATGTATTTTGAAGGGTGATGATCCTAAGCCGCTAAGCCTTGAATGATTCTTGAACGGTTTTGGGAGAGGGGTGAGATAACTGTGTACCCAATCCTGCGGTACTGATGTTATCCTAATGCTCTGGTTAAAGCAGTCGGTCATCTCCTCCAGGTCTACATCGCTCAAACCCTTCATGTGGCCATACCTGACCAGATCAGGCCCTGGTGCCGTGTCTTTTACCTTTTTCAAAATATATTTAACATCTTCAACCCGTATGATATCTTTATACGGCATATTCTTTATGGTGCCAGATAACTCATCTCTAACATTGCATCCCTGGTGTCCACATCATCATGATTGGTCTGCTAAAAATCTCTGGAGAAAACGCCTCCCCTTTCCTGTGTCTGTGTCACGCGCACACACATCATCTCTATAAATTGTCCCACTGTCAAGGCCGATCTGTATTGTCTGTGCAGTTTCCAGAACTTTCGCAGTGTTTTATCACCTCCAATCTCATTCATGAAACTTCCCATTTTGCCCTTTTGGCCTCTGCAGTTACAGCGCTTGAAAACCTCCACCTTGTCTTCTTGACATTTTCCGCCGTGCCACTTCCTCTCGTGAGCTTTGGGTGTCTGTCGTACTTTCCTTAGCTGCTTCACTGCAGCTCTCTTTGCTTTCAAGCCTAGTCTACTTCTGGGGTCCACCATGGGAGCTGCAAAAAAGGATTTTTAACAGCCCTGTTGCATGCCCCCTGTCTGAGGGTCCAAGAAGGCTCTCGGTCCACTCGTACCGGAAGGTCTTGCGCGCTCTCCAGACTTAACTTCTCCTGGCAGTTAGAGATCAGGAGCTGAGCATTGCATGTGATCACTCCCATGGTCATTCAAAACAGTCCACTTTACATCAAGGACTGATGACTGGGAGACAAGTGTCAAGTCAATAGCTGTGTCTGCATCGCCAGGTCTCATTGCCATTCTAGTCGGCCTACCATCATTTATGCAGACCACATCAGAGTCCACCATGGCATCCGCAAGGGCAATTCCCTTTCGGTTTACTCCACTGCTGTCCCAATCTCTGTTCCTCGCATTGAAGTCTCCACATATGAGTAACCTATCACCTGGTATTTCCTCCAATGAATGAATGAATGAATGAATGAATGAATGAATGAATGAATGAATGAATGAATGAATGGGCTTATTACCAGGTAAAGTCACACCACATTTGAGCATGAGATAGAAGACGTTAGATAGCTCTAACTGCGGATTAAAGACACGAGTTTAGTTTCTTTGCAACTTCTACAGAATTTCCTGGTGATATGAAAGCTCATCTAGCATTCTACGAGTATTCTTGAATTAGTTGTTTAAGAATATTGAAGGGCGCTCCCCAATCCCGACACCCCACACTGTGCCAACGGCTTCCGATGGAGGAGGGCAATTGAGAGGGAACAAGCCTTATCCTGGTGTGAGGAAATGCAACCTAAAGACTAAATGTCATGGTAGGGGAGACCAGGCCCTTATCCTTGGTTGGCAACTGGTCTAGGATCGAAGCCCCAACATGCGGACAGTTAGAGAATTGCATTGCTGATCTGGCGGCTTCTGCGACTTGTCTGCAGCTGGTCTTGTTCCAGATGTATCAGTGTTACCTTTCCTATGGAGTAAACTAAGCAGGCCAAGAGAGGGGTCATGCTGCATGGCAAACACATGGTCTCCACAATTCAGCGCAGGCTTTGCTATGGAGAGGTAACTCCATCCCTGGTCCATGCTATGGGTTGTAGTTATTAAGCCATTATATTTATTTATTTTTGTAAGCACAATGTAACAAACTATAGTCTATTAGGACGACAAGGCGCCAGCAGTAGTTGTTTAAAAACGGCCGGCGTATGTGCCGAAGACATAGCGAGCGTGATTCGCTATCTCTCATCCCGGTGATTTGAAATCAGCTGCTGTTCGATTTAGAAGCAGATCGCCTTGTGTTGATTGTTATCAATAGTATGAGCGTGGGTCATTCAGAAAGCAATGTCAAAGAACTGAACGTACAGTTGCCTAGTAAACCAAAGAGTCACACAACGATGGGGTTGATTGCGACGCTCTGTCGGATCTGTAGAGATTGATGGCTCAACCCCAAAGAGAGAAAGGATATAAAGTCCTTTTTCCCAATGTGATCCTACCCGTTTAATTAATTGAGCTGTGCTGACTCAATTGTTTAGACCAGAAATAGAGTTTTAGAGAACCAAGGAATACCTTCAGGAAATAACTGGAAAGTTTTATTCCCTTTTATACCCAAAATATCCTTTAAGTGGTTCCTTGCCTCTTCTCTACCAACTAATTAATTCTATCTAAGAGTAGTTTAAATTAAAACAATTTGATTTTGACAAGTAAAAATCACTCATGAGAGAACATAACTTCCTTTTTTTCCATCATTTATTAACTATAGAGTGAGTAATAAACAGAAATGTTTGAAACAATTAATTACAAATGCATCAATTACATCCATGAAAAATCATAACGTATGTACATCCAAACTGTGACACATAGTTTCCACAGCTACTCCCCTCCTCACATAACATTGAGAATACAGGTAAATTAGTCGTTACTTTTCCTACAGATCTTCTGTAGTAGAAATCTGAAAAAGAAATTTTTCCTGCCCCCTTTGTCTTGACTAGTGGGTTGTGGATTCTTGCTTCAAGTTGTCACTGTGTTTCATGTTCCTCTTCAGTGTATTATTTCTTCCCGGTTTGTAGGATATTCTAAGTGGCTCTAGATTTCCATGTTTGGCAGGTAAGTCATGTTTAAAGAAATGTTACCTCTCCTAAAACAACTGGAACTCTTCGCAGGTGGATTTGGTTCTGCCCTACTCTCTCACAGAGCAATTAGCAAAGCGGCTGCTATCACCAAAGAGCTACTTGCAGTCAAGCTTTTGCCTTCACCAAGTCCTGCATTCAATCTAGTCAGGTCTGTATCTACAGGAGTATGACCACTACCTGAAATTCCAGCATTCATATACATCTAATGATATCATCAATATGACATTAAAAATGAAATGCTGTAACAGCCTAAGAACACAAGTGAAATCAATAAAAGGAAATTTTTTCCTAGAGAAAAATAATAGTGGAGAGAAAGGAGTCTTGGTGCTCTCTAATAGTTATCGACCTATAATGGTTGTCCTCTATTCAATCTTCTATTACATGGTGTTCAAGGTTTAGACTAGCAGATGTGCAGTTTCCTCTTCACCTATGCCTGTCCTCATGGTTTCCAGGTTGAGTAATATCTTGATTGATTTGGGATTGACAACTGTGTTTACAATCCTCTCCTGTACCTAGTTAATTTCTCTAAATCTTCTTCTACTCAAGAAAAGGGGTCTCATACATTAATGGGTTTTAAATCATTTCCCATTGTAATGAGTAGTTGCTTATAAACAACATAAGTACATCATGGAATCAATTCTTGTATAGCATTCAGGTGCATTCTTCTTCATGAAATGCTTCAAGTGAGAAGTTATCTTCCAATTTTATGGATGTAATATTTATTATCATCATCATCCACATCATCATGGTTTCCTTATATCATTGTCATTACAATCATCATCATTATTATCATCATCATTATTACATTATTATCATTACATTACAGTCATCATCATTCTAGTACATTATTATCATTACACTAGACCATATGTGTTAACATGAGTGACATGAACCACAAAGTGGGATTTTGCTTAAGGTATCAAAACCAGATGCTTATAGTATGCGTAATGTATGATATGGGTTGTGTCATGCTTAGCGCACAAAACCAGATGATTGTAACATGAATGAGATTTTATACAATGTGTTGTCATGCGTCGGAGTGTACTAAATTATTATTCAGTTTATGGGTTATGCCGAACAAGTTCTCTGGTGATAGACATGACATTACACATCACAGTTGCCTTCTATCATGGGATTGATTGTTAGCTTATTCTCCTTTGCAGCATTCACTCATTCTCAGACATAATATTCATATGTAGGTATGATCATTTCACTCAGTCTTCAGACACATTCATATCTGTATGGATAATCAAACAGGAATCATTCATCAAACATCCTTCATTCTGGCATTTTAGATAGGTAATTATACCTATGTGATTTCTCAATGATAACTTAAAATGTTTAACATCATTGATATCACAATGAAATCTCTCCTTTCACAATCATTCATCAGGCACATCATATCTGTAGGAATGACAATTAGTATGTCTGTGCTTTATCATGATAAATTCACAGATTTAACCACAATTAAATTACATTAGAATCTCATTCTTCATCAGAAATTATAATATTTCCTGGATGATAATTAGTCATTCATACTGATAGGTTTTATCAAATGATACATTCACATCTGTTAAGCAATAATGAAACACACATGAACCACCACAGGCATGCTCTTTTCAATGACATAGACTCATGTGGTCAGTAGGCATGCTTATGAAATTCACCAAGGATTTAGCAACATGGAATCCATGAGTCACCACATGCTTTCATCCAATACATACAATTTATGTGATACACTCATCCGCATTAATTCATTATGACTCATAATAATTCTTGCATGGCGGTTGATTACGCACTATTATGTGGCACAAATATTATTATTCCCCATGTTTGACAACCATGAAAATATATTTGCCTTACCACATGTGTGCTTTAACATCACACAAATTATGATACCTATAGAACTCATTTTGGTTCCCATGTGTTCAGGAACTACAAGAAGACTATTTGTTTGTCCATGTGCTCATGTCAAAAAGTAAATCTACTGACTAATGTGCTCAAATCTACCTGACTATACACATTACACTAATTTCTCTATCAGAGCTGGCACAGGTAAACTAGTTTTAAATCTTACCAGTGTGGGCACATGTACCATATGTCCTTACTACTGCACTAAGAATTCTGAGTTTTCTGAAGTCTTGAGTTTCCACTCTAATTCATTGCAGACTGAGTTTCATGCTTAAGAAATAAAATGTACAACATGTGTCTAATGTTTATACATTAATTAAGTTGTTTAACTTTGGGAGGAAAATAAAACTCACTATGGTTATTCTTAATGTACGGTTTACCCATAGGCTATGAGAACTGAATATATTATTTAGTTCTTACTAAATTAATTTAAGAACTTCCCACATGGTTCAACAATACTGACTTACCACTCTTCTTCTGGGAAAAAGGCTCACAGACAAAACTAAAATTTGAAATAAATATTATATTTATCTTCATCCGAACAGGACGGCGTCACAACACATGTCAACAGTTGACAACACCAAGATGTCTGGTCCTCATTTGGTTGATTCCAAATACTGGCTGCTGGTTGTATGGTCCTTCTATTCTCTTTAGACAATTTTCTCACTTGGTCGTGGCGAGTTGAGAAGCTACCATTCCGCATGCACAGCCGGCCTTTCTCTTGGTTTGTGACCAGTTGTGGTTTTAGTTTGTACAATGAGGCCGGAAACCGATTGTAGCTGTTTATATCTCAGCTTTTTCCGTTCCGTGTTTTGGCTTTCCCGTGGACCATGAGTCTGTCCTTATAATATATGGGATTGTAGTAATATGAAACAAACTTAGTATTGTTGCGGTAAACTCTGATTTTGTCGTCCTGGAAATATTTACCGTGATGTTACGCTTGTGAAAAATTATATTACACGCCCTGTAAAGGATATACAACTAACTCTTAAGACTTACCCAGTCATCATTGCGACGTTGAGAAATGGAAACACACTGTGATTATACAATTCATAAATAAACGCACATTTATTGTTTGGCACTTATAGACGTAGAAGAAAGAAGCAGAGACTAGAGGACACATTCATTCATTCATTCAGTAGCATGTCCTTTGCAGAACCTCGCTCCCATAACAACCTTCCGGAAAACTTCTCGATCACAAGCAAGATGTCCCGCGTCTGATACACCCATCTGGAGATCATCCGCCACATCCTGCACCCATCTTCTCTTTGGCCTTCCTCTTCCTCTCTTCCCAGGCATATACCCTTCCATTATTGTTCTCTCCAAACTGTCGTGACGTTTCAAGTGACCAAAATACTTCAATTTTCTTTGTTTTATCGTCTTTAATAGCCATCTCTCCTCAATATTCAACTCTTGAAGTATGGATGCATTTGTTCTTTTCTTTACCCAAGATATTCTTAGAACTCGTCTATAACATTTATATTCAAAGGCATGTATGCGCTGTTCAGCTTGTTTAGTAAGTGTCCATGTCTCACAGGCGTATGTTGCAATGGGAAAGATGCATGCTCTTAAAAATCTAATTTGTGTAGTTCTGTCTGTCCCACACCATAATTTATTCATCTGTTTTAGTCTTTGAAGAGCAATGGATAGTCGCCGTTTAATTTCTTTCATTGTGTCACCATTATTGGTAATCAATGACCCAAGATATTCAAAATTTTCCACCACCTCCAATTTTCTCCCATTAATGTATATTTCTTTCTCCATAGTAGTTTTATCTGTATGCATTATCTTTGTTTTTGCTATGTTAAGATATAAGTTGTGATTTTCACTATTCAATTGGGTTGAGGCTATTAGGTTTTCTATGCCATTCTGTGTTGTGGATAGTAATACTGTATCATCAGCATATCGAATCTCTGGTATGTCATGACCGCCGATATTTAGGGCATCATATGGCTCCCTGTTTATATCATCTCTTACATTTCTCATTATATTTTCTGCATACAGGTTAAACAAATAGGGTGACAGCACGCAGCCCTGACGGACTCCTTGCTTGATGTCAAACCAATCTGATGTCTCGCCATCTATTCTAACTGCTGCTTGTTGGTCTAGATATAGCATTTTTATGAGATGTACTACATGTGAAGGAAAGCCCATATTCCTCATGATTTCCCAAAGTTTCTGATAGAGAACATAAATAAACACATATGCATTGTTTGACGCTTATAGAAGTAGAAGAAAGAAGAAGAGACTAAAGGACGCACTAGACAACATAAATAAATATGCATGTATTGTTTGGCGCTTATAGAAGTTGCTGAAAGAGAAGAAGAGACTTGAGGACACACTAAGAAGATATAAATAAACTCATATGATTTGTTTGGTGCTTATAGAAGTAGAAGAAAGAAACAGAGACTAGAGGACGCACGAGACAACATACAAATTGAAAGCTAGTCTTACCGACCGTTCTTAAACAGACTGGGTCTATTTTATTATTTGGTGAGTCGATTGGAAGACTAAGTCTTAACTCTTCAGTCCGGTGTATTAGCACACATAAGTTTTTATCGTTCGTTCGCTTTCAACTCAAATGTAGTCCATAAACATACTTCTACTTCAATTGCACTGTCTGCCTGCCTGTCTGCATGCTGCCTGCCTGCCCCCTTCCCAGGAGCCACAAAAATCCTGTTCCCTTCTATATTACCAGACGAAACCTGTTGAAACACTTAAACAGCGCGAGCCATACATTTTAATTAATAGACATTTTAGAGTCTCAGCTAATTGGACCACTTCAAGTGGAGCTTGAACCGCACTACTAATGCCATGAACACGGACGTACGCGAATCCGACGCCAGGGCTCGTCGCTGATCAAAGTGTGGGTTAGACTGAACACGCATTCCTCCGTACATTTAGGCCTACATAATTTCATGGCGCAATCACTTCATAGATCCGTAGCAACAAACTGCATCCAGACAAATTATTGTATGTATGTAAATGGGACTTTCGTAATCTCGTATATCCGCTTTTGAAACACAGTTGTGCGCGATTTGGCAGCAGACCGCTTTGCGTTGGTATCGGTGCCGGTCGTTCAGAAAGTAATGGCAAACTACTGAAAGCAAACTTGCCAAGAGATCACAACGGTAGAAATGCTGGTGTTTACTGCGACGTCCTATAAAGGATATGCCAACAATAACAAAAGTGGAACTTGAAAAGTCTTTACGCCGACCTCACGTAATAAGATGTAAGCATTTTTGAGGTCTCATGAGAGTGTTCGTTCTTAAACTTCAAGTCTGCTGATGCTGAGGTAACGGGTTCAACCCCTAAACCGGTCAACTGGACTGAAATGTTGACTTCTCGCCCTTGGCCTGGTGAATTAGAAGTACATCTGAAGTTGGAGTGGGTTCGCCTGATGGCGAGCGACACTGGTAACAGGGAAAGCTGATCCACAGGCAAAAATTCAGTGCAGTGCACTAGAAGTAGCAGGAGGTGTATGAACTATGTTTGATACCAAGCGTTCAATCACAGACACTCAGTTGTCCGAGGTAAGGCCAGCCTACGCATATACAGATTGCAACAGGTATCATTAGTATTGGGACTCTTCGCTGACTTGTTAAAGATGAAAACGGAATTCGTGAGAAAATGTTCCCACTGCTAAGATAGCGATTCTGAACTTAACTCAACCCAACACAACTTAATTTGAATAAACAAAATATAACGAAATTGGAACTGGAGTCAGAAATCCATACCGGAAGCAACGCATCATACGTCCTGAGTATAAGTTAAACAAAGATAGTATCGCATTCCGGAAAGGTGGAGTAAACATTGCACCTGATGCTCAGGTTACAAGTCAGTGTATTAAAATATTTGTTTACCTTACTAACAGCAGATGGGAGATTATTAAGGATGGTAAATGCAGTGTAAAGCAAAGCAAAGGCAGCATTTTACAAGACAGAGAATATTCTCTGCAATTTATCGGTGTACATCGAAGTGAGTACACAAGTTCTTATGTTGTTTATTGGGCTGATCTTGATGCATGGAAGCAAATCATAGACAATTAGCAGACACGTAATGAGTTATATGGAGTTATATGGTTTTATAGAAGAATTGTGAGAATTCCGCGGAGAAAGAGTAATGAAGATATCTTTGAACGAAGATGAATCACAAAGAGAACTGGTTACTCTTATCAGAAGAAGACAGTCCGCATTCTTTGGGCATGTCGTGTGAAGGGGAAAGTTGGAGTATGTCGTCACAACGGGAAGGCTGGAGGGGAAGAGAAGCAGAGGGAGACAACGACAGAAGGTGCTGGACTGTTTGACATCAAGGTATGGAAAACGTCGGTATCAGAAATGATTCACAGTACAAGAGACAGAAGGCTGTAGACAGACATGATCACCAACGCCACAAGGCATGGACTATAAGAAGATTGGCAGCACACGAGACCCTAGGCTGTGGAGAGACATGATCGTCAACGCCCACGGCATGGTCTATAAAAAGAAGAATGCTCATGCTTGTCATTATGATTGTGATGTAGAATCGACATATCCGCATTTATGGCGTCCTTAAGTGCTCGGTTCTCTCAAGCCAGAGTTGAAGAGTTGAGTTGAGACAAGAACCGACATCACTGCATTCGGGGAATTCCTATAAGCGTTCAGTTATCATTTTCAATAGTCTGCGAAGAGTTCCAATACTATTGGTGCCCGTTACAGTCTGATTATATGTCCGCATTGCTTTACCTCTGAGTTACGACACTTGAACAGACCCCTTGACCACCCCTAGCCACTGCATTCTTTCTAGACCATGATAGCCTATTTGTTCTTCTGTATTATTCACGTGCTCCGAGAGGGCCTTCGCCTTTGTACATGGCTGACTGGCCAATCTTGAATGTTGTATACATGTGGTTGCGTAATGAGTTATGTAGTTTTCTGAGGCGCAGAATATTCTGTCTGGTGTGTCTGTAAAATTGTAATAGTCTTGTGCTAGTGGATGATGATGATGATGATGATGATGATGATGATGATGATGATGATGATGATGATGATGATGATGATGGTGGTGGTGGTGATAATGGTGATGGTAATGATCGTGATGATGATGATGATGATGATGATGATGATGATGATGATGATGATGATGATCGTGGTGGTGGTGGCTGTGGTGGTGATGATGATGATGATGATAATGATGATGATGATATTAATCTTACCTTAAATGCTGTCTTAGTAATTACTCCAAGTCTAAACTACAAGCGGGTGCCGTGGAGAAGGTGTTGCAAATGAAATTTCCATTCCCACATACCGCGTTAGAAACACAGTTGCGGGCGATTTGGCAGCAGACCGCCTTGCGTTGGTTTTCATCCAAAGGTATAACTGCCGGTGTTCAGAAAGCAATAGTAAAATACTGAACCTAAACTTGCCAAGAAATCACAAACAGCCAATATTAACAACAACAAAAACACTGGGGTTGATAGCAACGTCCTGTAAAGGATATCCAACAAACATCTTTAGACCACTTACACTGTGATCTACGAAAATAACTGCAATCATGAAAAAACGAACCAGTTGATGGAGGCTCCGGTTGGCTGGTTAAGTAGATGCTAAGGGCATCGTTACTGAGCACATTCGACAGGAGGCAATGGTTTGCAACACACAGCACTTAAGTGAACTAAGTCACAGCCCGAACACACTAATTCAGTGGTTCTCAACGGTGGGGAATTCCACCCCTTCCCCTCCCCTTGGGAGGAATTTTAGGGTTTCCAGGGGAGGAATTAAGATTATTTCAAGATCGAATTAATACAAGAACGGATTACTTGATATTGTTTTACCCTTCATACTGTACGGTTCTGTACGTCTCACCTCTTCTAATATTCATTTTATAAATTAAGTAGACCCACAAATCACGTTTTATGTGAACGTCTAGACTTAGACTGATTTTAGTTTGTGCTATTACATTTAGCTTCCATTATTACGTATACTGTGTAGGGGCGGGGCGGGATTTTTAGGTAGGAAATACGAAAGGGGGGAATGACGTTCTGAAAATAAGGTGAAGGGGGCACGAGCCAAAGAAAGTTGAGAACCACTGCACTAATTGGTTGCATGTGTGTGAGAGTGTGTGTAACCCAGTGCTTGGTGCAACCTTGCGGTTCATGAGCGGTTGTCGCTTGTTCCCTGTCTATTGTGAGCGAGATTAACCAACGGAATTGTGTATTGATGTATTGCTCTACTGGTCGGCATCTGTGATTTCTGGAAGGGACAGGGTATCTGGGGGTGGGGTGTAATTAACGCAGTTTTACAATCCAACAGCGTCATCATGTGCCATACCGATAAGCGGTGGGCGATCATGTTTCGCCATCTCACACGATGACCAGAGTCGTGGATCAGCTCTGTGTTCCTGTCTCGACCATACCATGTGGCCAAGCCATCCAGGTAATTACTTCTCTGCCTTTGCCTTGTTCTTTTCCCCCTCAATCTTGCCAAACAAATCTCGATTGTCAACGTCTAATTTCTCCATTATGTATGAAAAATCTCACTAGCAGTATATCTACAATTATATATAAATTAAATATAAATTTTCAGCACTGTATATCTACAAAAGATATATATATATATATATATATATATATATATATATATATATATATATATATATATATATATATATATATATATATATATATATATTATATATATATATATTATATATTTACAACTGTGAAGATGTATACATATTATTATAGATTTAGAGCAGTGGAGGTTTATATTATATTGTATATGGTGTATTTTTAATGACTGTGGGGTATTTGAGAAAAATTGCAGAGAAATTGAAAAACAACACAACAGTAAAAATGCGAAACTAATGCACAAAAGAATTCAGGAGATTACTAATCAAAGAACACGTACATCAGCAGGCTGCCTAAAGACAAAAGATGGAAGAGTCATAATAGAAAAAGATCAGATTTTACATGTATGGTCAGATTACGTGAAAAACCTTTATGACGATAACAGAGACGAACAATATATTGTTCAAAATAACAATGAAGGGCCAGCAATTTTGAAGATGGAGGTTCAGAATGCTCTTAATCATATGAAATCTGGCAAGACCCCTGGTCCAGACAGCGTCACAACAGAAATGATTAATGCTTTAGAAGAATATGGAATAGATAAAGTTACCAGTCTGCTTAATACAATATATGATACTGGAAATATACCTCATGAGTTATGTAATTCTGTATTTATTGCAATCCCAAAGAAATCAGGAGCCTTGGAATGTGATCAACATCGAACAATTAGTATAATGAGTCACATCACGAAGATTTTGCTAAGAATTATCATGCAAAGAGTTAGGAGGAAAATACAACCTGAAATAGGAGAAGAACAATGTGGGTTTGTAGTAGGCAAGGGTACAGTAAATGCTGTGTATATACTGAGAACCGTAATCGAACGTTCTATAGAAGTAAACAAAGATCTACACCTTTGCTTTATTGACTACACAAAGGCTTTTGATAAAGTGAGACATGTCAACATGATAAGGATGCTTGAAGATCTACAAATTGATGGGAAAGACCTTAGACTTGTAAAAAACATATATTGGAAACAACAAGCTGCCATAAGAGTTGATAATGAAGTAAGCCAATATCAGCCTATTAAGAGAGGTGTGAGACAGGGATGTGTAATGTCTCCAGATCTGTTTTCCCTGTACAGTGAAAATATTTTCAGAAATATTGAAAATATGGAAGGAATCAACATTGGGGGACGATGCATCAATAACATTAGATATGCAGATGATACAGTCTTGATTGCAGACAATGAACAGGACCTGCAAAATTTAGTAGATGCGGTTGTTACACACAGTGAACAACAAGGGTTAGAATTAAATTGTAAAAAGACACAGATTATGGTCGTCACTAGGAAGAACGAAATACCACAGTGTAATATACAAGTAAATGGGAATATTCTTCAACAAGTGAATAGGTACAATTATCTCGGAACAGTAATAACATCTGATGGGAGATGCCTTGAAGAGATTAGAACAAGAATCGCCATGGCAAAAGTAGCCTTTAGCAAGATGAAAAACATACTGACCAATAAAAAGATGTCAATTGAAACGAGAAAAAGAGTGTTGAGATGCTACATAGAACCTGTACTTTTATATGGATGTGAAGCTTGGACAATGAGCAGCCAGGCTGAAAAACATCTGATGGCTGTAGAAATGTGGTTTCTGAGGAAAATGCAAAGAATACCATGGACAGCCAGAAAGACCAATGAAGAAGTCCTTCAAGAAACAAATGAAGATCGTAAACTGATCAGAAACATTAGACGTAGACAGTCACAATTTTTTGGGCATGTTATGAGAAGAAATGATTTGGAGAACTTGGTGACAACTGGTAAGATCGAGGGGAACAGACCAAGGGGAAGACCTAGAAACAAGTATCTGGATGGCTTGGCCTTGTGGCATGGTCGAGACAGAAACACGGAACTGATCCACGACTCTGTTGATCGAGTGAGGTGGCAGAACATGACCGCCCACGCTTACCGGCATGGCACATGATGGATGGATGGATGGTATTTGAAAATATTGCCGTTCCAAGTTTTGTATTTACCTTGTATGTTACATGAACTCCACAGAGTGAATACAAAACCTAGAACGGCAATATTTTCAATAACCCCACAGGCATTAACAATACACACCAGCGAATATTTCTAATATATTGTAGATTTACACCAGTGAATGTTTATATTATATTGTGAATATATACGAGTGAACGTTTATACATACCATTGTAGATATATATCCGTGAAATGGAAAATATACTGTAAACATACACCGGAGAAGGTTTATATTATAAATATAATTTAGACATACACCAGTGAAGATGTATAAATAATATTGTAGATATATAGCAGTAAAATTTATATTGCATTGCAGATATACGCCAGTGAAGGTTTATAAATATTTTTGTAGATATACAGCTGTGAAGATTTCTATTATATTGCAGATTAGAGCAATGCAGGTTTATATTATATTGTAGACATACAGCGGCGTAGATGTATATTGTAGTGTAGATATACAACGCTGAAAATTTATATTATGGAATGTTTATAGTCTTACATGTGTATATTAATGAAGGCACATTATTTAGTTACATTTGTCATAGTGAATTATTGTTATCGCCGATTTATAGAAATAATAATTTTTATGAATACATATCACAAAAGATCTATGCATACGAAATGATGTATAGAACAGTATATACGTTTATCAACTAACTATATAGAGACGTGATGGCGCAGACAAGAACTTTTGCGACAAAAGCATACTCTCATCACCAAGAGCTTAGAAAATCGTTAGCATTCCACACCAGGTCTGTTTTTTAAACCTAGCACGTGCCATGTGTTCGCTTCTGTTTGAGGCTAATCAGGTTTAAGTTTTATTTAAATATCTCGCGACGATAAACCACAAGTTCCTCCCTTGCCCGCCCCTCTTCTTTGATCCAATTTTTCCTCGAGTTTCCTAAGGAGCAGTGAGTACATCGGGCTGTGTTTGTACAGGTACACCAGACTTTTGTCTTTTCATGGTTCTGAATTTCCTTTTAAAATTCTATACAGATGTTGCTTTTAAGATACCAGTTTCGTGATATTTCCGCTCTTCATTTTTAATGCGTTATTTGTGTCCTTCCTTTTCTGGTCTCTGAGGTTGGTTTAGACATGTTACCTGTTAAAATAATCATCATGAAGCTGGTTGCTAGTTGGCGTAGGCGATCATTCTTCATCGCAACTCCCAGTCTCCAGCGTAATTTATTATAATGTGCTGGTATTGTCCTATGTCAGTAGGAATATTTTCAGGGAGAAAGATAATCAATAAAACAAACACGTGTCGTCTCCACAATGAAGGTTGGCAGCAATGGATCTCCAACAGTGTCTGTTTCTCGCCTTGATTGTACATTCTGTCAGACTGCTGTTCAGTGTCTGTTTCTCGCCTTGATTGTACATTCTGTCAGACTGCTGTTCAGTGTCTGTTTCTCGCCTTGATTGTACATTCTGTCAGACTGCTGTTCGGTGTCTGTTTCTCGCCTTGATTGTACATTCTGTCAGACTGCTGTTCAGTGTCTGTTTCTCGCCTTGATTGTACATTCTGTCAGACTGCTGTTAAGTGTCTGTTTCTCGCCTTGATTGTACATTCTGTCAGACTGCTGTTAAGTGTCTGTTTCTCGCCTTGATTGTACATTCTGTCAGACTGCTGTTCGTTGATCTCATAATGATATCTTCTTACGTGTATCGTTGTCTACCTCTTACCCGCTTGCCTTCAACCTTACCTTCCAGTATGGTTTTTAAAGAGTCTTATGTCTTTTAACGTGTCCGAAATATTTCACTTGCCTCTTTTGTTTATTTCTTTCATCAACTCTCTTTTCATTCCCAGTTTGTTCTAGAACCTCTGGACTGGATTGTTTTTATCTCCATAAAATATGACATATTCTTCTGTGAGGAGGATATTATCTGATTGGGGGGTAATATCTGAGCGAGATAAGGGACAATTGAAAAAGAAAGATGGAAAACTATGTCCACAGACAAATAATTTAGCTGGATGCATGATCTTTAACAGGTCGTCGCAGTCAACCCCAGCATTTTTGTCTGTGACTTACTAGCCATGTTCACGTTCAGTAGTATTTCATTGCTTTCTGAACGACCGACGCTCATACCATTGTATGAAAACCAGCGCAAAGCGATCTGTTTCCAAATCTCTCGCACCTGTGTTTCGAAAGCAATTTAACGCATACAGTGATATTTCACCACAGCTCCGGCTAATAAATAAGAGATGCTATTTTTTTTTTAATTTAAAGTAATAAATAACAAGACCCAAAACCATAACTGGGTCTGTGATATAATATGGTCATAACATTTTGTACGTCTCAACGGGCGGAAGGATGGGTGGTCAGTCTTTCCCTTACTTCGCGAGAAGACGAATGCAGGTTTCGCAGCCTCGACCGCACTCGTGACATACTCAGTGTAGCCGTGTTGCAAATACACGAGCGAGCACCTTTGTGTCTACACGAGCGAGCACCTTTGTGTCTACACTAGCGAGCCCCTTTGTGACTACACTAGCGAGCCCCTTTGTGACTATACTAGTGAGCCCCGTTGTGACTACACTACCGAGCCACAATGTGACTTTACTAGCGAGCCCCCTTGTGACTATACTAGCGAGCCCCCTTCTAACTTTGCTAGCAAGTCCCATTGTGAATTTACTAGTGAGCCCCATTGTGACTACACTAGCGAGCCTTCTTGTGACTACGCCAGCTAACCCTCCTGTGACTACACAAGCGAGACCCATTATGACCACACTAGCGAGCCCCCTTGTGACTACAATAGCGATCCCCATTGTGACTACACTAGCGAGCCCCCTTGTGACTATACTAGGGAGCACCCTTATGACTACACTAGCGAGCCCCACTGTGACTTTACTAGCGCGCCCTCTTGTGACTTTACTAACGAGCCTCCTTGTGACTTTACTCGCGTTCCCCCTTGAGACTACATTAGCGAGCCCCCCTGTGACTGTACTAGGGAGCACCCTTATGAATACACTAGCGAGCCCCATTGTGACTTTACTAGAGCGCCCTCTTGTGACTATAATAGCGAGCCCCCTTGTGACTACATTAGCGAGCCCAATTATGATTACATTAGCGAGCCCCCTTGTGATTATACTAGTGAGCACTCATGTGACTACACTAGCGAGCCCCATTGTGACTTTACTAGATCACCCCCTTGTGACTACACTTGCGAACCCCATTGTGATTACTCTGGCATGCCCCATTGTGACTATACTAGTGAGCTCCCTTGTAACTATACTAACGAGCCCCCTTGTGACTACGCTAGCGAGCCTCCTTGTGACTACGCCAGCGAACCCCCTTGTGACTACACTTGCGGGCCCCATTGTGACTACACTAGCGAGCTTCCTTGTGACTACACTAGCGATACTCCTTGTGACTACATTAGCGAGCCTTCTTGTGACTACGCCAACGAACCCCTTTGTGACTAAACTAGCGAACCCCCTTGTGACTATTCTAGCGAGCCCCCTTGTGACTACGCCAACGAACCTCTTTGTGACTAAACTAGCGAACCCCTTGTGACTACACTAGCGAGCCCCCTTGTGACTATACTAGCGAGTCCCTTTTTGACATTGCTAGCGAGCCCCCTCATGAATACACTAGCGAGCCCGTCTTTGACTTTAATAGCGAGCCCCCTTGTGACTACACTAGCGAGCCCCTTTGTGACTTTATTAGCGAGCCCCCTTGTGACTTTACTAGCGCGCCACCTTGTGACTATACTAGCGAGTCCCTTTTTGACATTGCTAGCGAGCCCCCTCATGAATACACTAGCGAGCCCCTCTTTGCCTTTAATAGCGAGCCCCCTTGTGACTACACTAGCGAGCCCCTTTGTGACTTTATTAGCGAGCCCCCTTGTGACTTTACTAGCGCGCCACTTTGTGACTATACTAGCGAGCACCCTTGTGACTACACTAGCGAGCCCCCTTGTGACTACATTAGCGCGCCTCCTTGTGACTATACTAGCGTGCCTCCTTGTGACTACTAACGAGCCCCCTTGTGACTACACTGGCAAGCCCCTTTGTGAATACACGAGCGATCCCCCATGTGACTTTACTAGCGAGCTCATTTGTGACTATACAAGCGAAAACTTTGAGACTTTACTAGAGAACTCCCTTGTGACTACACTAGCATGCCCCATTGCGACTATACTAGCGAACACCCTTGTGACTACACCAGCCAGCCCCTTTGCAATTACACGAACGAGCTCTTTTGTGACTACACTAGAGAGCCCCATTGTGACTAAACTAGCGAGCCCCCTTGTGACTACACTAGCGAGCCCCCTTGTGACTATACTAGTGAGCCCCGTTGTGACTACACTACCGAGCCACAATGTGACTTTACTAGCGAGCCCCCTTGTGACTATACTAGCGAGCCCCCTTCTAACTTTGCTAGCATGTCCCATTGTGACTTTACTAGTGAGCCCCATTGTGACTACACTAGCGAGCCTTCTTGTGACTACGCCAGCTAACCCCCTTGTGACTACACAAGCGAGCCCCATTATGACCACACTAGCGAGCCCCCTTGTGACTACAATAGCGAGTTCCATTGTGACTAAACTAGCGAGCCCCCTTGTGACTATACTAGGGAGCACCCTTATGACTACACTAGAGAGCCCCACTGTGACTTTACTAGCGCGCCCCCTTGTGACTTTACTAACGAGCCCCCTTGTGACTTTACTCGCGTTCCCCCTTGAGACTACATTAGCGAGCCCCCTTGTGACTGTACTAGGTAGCACCCTTATGAATACACTAGCGAGCCCCATTGTGACTTTACTAGAGCGCCCTCTTGTGACTATACTAGCGAGCCCCCTTGTGACTACGCTAGCAAGCCTCCTTGTGACTACGCCAGCGAACCCCCTTGTGACTACACTAGAGAGCCCACTTGTGACTATACTAGCGAGCCCTATTTTTACTACACTAGCGAGCCCCTTTGTGTCTACACTAGCGAGTCTCCTTGTGACTACGCCAGCGAACCCCCTTGTGACTACACTTGCGGGCCCCATTGTGACTACACTAGAGAGCCCACTTGTGACTATACTAGCGAGCCCTATTTTGACTACACTAGCGAGCCCCTTTGTGTCTACACTAGCGAGTCTCCTTGTGACTACGCCAGCGAACCCCCTTGTGACTACACTTGCGGGCCCCATTGTGACTACACTAGCGAGCTTCCTTGTGACTACACTAGCGAGCCTCCTTGTGTCTACATTAGCGAGCCTTCTTGCGACTACGCCAACGAACCCCCTTGTGATCTACGCCATGCGAACCCCTTGTGACTACACTTGCGGGCCCCATTGTGACTACACTAGCGAGCTTCCTTGTGACTACACTAGCGAGCCTCCTTGTGTCTACATTAGCGAGCCTTCTTGCGACTATGCCAACGAACCCCTTTGTGACTACACTAATGAGCCTCCTTGTGACTATACTTGCGAGCACCCTTTTGACTATACTAGCGTGCCTCCTTGTGACTGCACTAGCTAGTTGACTTGTGACTATACTTACGAGCCCCTTCGTGACTACACTAGATTGCCTCCTTGTGGCCACTAACGAGCCCCCTTTAACTAAACTAGCGAGCCCCTTTGTGATTACACTAGTGATTCCTATTGTGACTACACTAGCGAGCCCCCTTGTAACTATACTAGTGAGCCCACTTGTGACTATACTAGCGAGCCCCATTGTGACTTTACTAGCGAGCCCCCTTGTGACTATACTAGCGAGCCCCATTGTGACTTTACTAGCGAGCCCCTTTGTGACTATACTAGCGAGCCCCCGTTTGACTACACTAACATGCCCCAATGTGAGTATACAAGCGAGCCCGCTTGTGACTATAGTAGTGTAATCGTCTGGCGCGATACATGATGATGATAATGTTACCAGTACCAGCATCCCTTGCAGTGCCCTGGGGTACGATGGGAAGCCGCTCTGGAAGCGAGGATAAATAGAGGCGCGTGTCAGTTTCCCGGTCTCTCTAAACCAGACAACCGTGGCCGAAGGAGCGATTATGTAGATCGCTGTTGTATAGAATAGGGAGGCTTTAACCGGCCCTCCCCAGTCACTGGACCAGAGCAGGGAGTCACAAATGCCTCTAGATTTAACCATGACTGGCTTGTGTGGCCCACACACGAGGACCGAGGAAATCCATCAAAATGACTGGCAATTTGTAAGCCCACTCTTGGTGAGTTAAATTTATTTAGATAGCTTAATTAAAGATAGGATAGTGGTGCCTTTGCTAGTTCCCAACTGGAAGCTCCAAACTTAACATCCACAGGTTTGAGGTACAATTCGGTGTAGTTCGGTTTATAGTTTTACCTAGATTGAGGAACTCTTCTGTTCCTGAGTGACTAAAATTAGTAGAGTTATCTTCATGTAAAATGGCGATGACCAGCAGAATGACAACAACATGAGTTTGCTTCAATTAATGATTGTAAAAGTGCTACTCTGCAGACTGGCAGGGGTGTATTAAGAAAACTAGTACCAGGGGTATTCAGTGACGATGCAGGAGAAAGGTTGTTCTCATACGATGGTGTGTATATTTGTAGGTTTTTAGATTTAAGGTAGCAGACAGTGCAGTACGGATTGGAAGTAATCAAATATCGATACTGTACTGTGTTTGGTAGTTCTATAGAATTTGATATAGCCACGATTCAATACAGTATTAAAAATATGTAGTATCATAGTCCAGAGTAGAGGAGGATGTATTTTTCTATAAAGTCTGTGATCTGACAAGAGGAAAATATGAAGCACTAGCATAAAAGAGAAAATAATGAAATAATGGTCGGGGCTGTTTACAACAGTAAAGAGGAAAATATGGAGCATTGTTGAATAAAATATTAGGTTATGATTAATTCTATTTGGGTGGTATTCCTGTATGAAGGTGGCCAGATTAGGTGTGCAGGATATATATAATATAATGCCATTATTATAGTAGCATGGTGAGGTTGAAGATAACAGTAGATTGAATGGCCTGGGGTAACTAGGGCTGTTCCAGGTGGACTGTACAGTCAGCAAGAGGGAGGCAAAGTACATCATTGGGTGGTTATACCAGTCTGGTCTATAATGAGGAACATGAAGTTGAGCTGGAAACATGGTACAGATGTGTTTATGATTTAACTTCCCACAAGAAAGGGGAAGGCCGGTGTCTTTATATTATAATGTACTGAGGTATTGAGATATCTCACATGTAATGGAAAGTAAAGGGTGCCAGGGAATGAGAGACGCCTCCATTATGTTAGATGACTTATCATGACTCAAGAACGCCAAACCTATAGTGATTGCTGGCGTACGAAGGTGTAGAGTGGCACGGTGAAAGTAATAGATATATGGTGCTTGATGACAATGTATGTTATGTTCTTCTAGATAAATGGAGCTATGGTAATAATTATTCATGACTGGGTGTAGTGATGAAGGTGCCAGGTTGAACACTACACATGATAGGGTGGTTTATGATTATAATAGTGTTCATGGGGATAATGATCTGTGTTGCTCAGGTTGGACACATGTGAACTTAGTAAGAATAGTCTCCTGACCAGCAAGAGGTGCTGAATAAGGCACCCATAATGAATCTGGGGTATTATTGAGAGCTTGGTCATGGTGAGGGTGACCATGTAGTGATGTCAGCTAAGATGATTGGGATTGTGATTGTGGTGGTGGCTATGGTGAGAGCGATCATTTGGTGATTGTGATGGTTTTATGTGGTGTTATATGTCTGAGTTGTTGGCGGTGACTTATGTTATAGCCTGTGTCCTGATTGTTGCTGGTGTTATGTGTAGAACTGTGCTTCTGGTCTATTGATGTTGTCCAGTTGTCATCAGTACAAAGGTGTGTGTCCTGCTGATGTCATGTTGAATTGCATATCCTATGTCTGCTTGATTGCTGTTGGTGCATTGAACTGTATTTATGTCCTGTATGTACATGTTCAAATGGTGTTGTCCTGTTAGAGTCGTTGTACACCGGTGTAGCTGAGTTGAGTTCGGTGTTGATTTTGACTAGTTGATGAGTGTTGCTGTGTAACATTGGCATTTATGAGTGGTGTTGTCAGCCTGTGGTGTTGGGGATGGGAAGTTGTGTTGTGTCAGAGATCTGTAGGTAATGACCTCCCTGAACTGTAAATACAGAGTTAGATGAGAAGCCAGGAAAGGCTGCGAGCATTGTGACGAGGGATGATCCGCCCTCACATTAAGATTGTCCCATGATGTGGTGGTGGCTGTTGCATTAATTGTGGGCCCAATCACTCCGAAGGATGCTGTAGAGCGTGTGTGCTCTGTTTATATTTTATGTGGAGTATATCCTATAACCTATTCATATCATTGTTGTCCAGTTGAAGTATCATGTGGTTGGTGTGAACTTACACAGTCCATGTCTATGTTTGTGCCACAAGGACACTGTTTGCATACACCGTTGCTGTAGTTGTTGTCCTGTGAAGTCCATGTGTTGATGCAAATAATGATGCTTTGATGATTATTAATTAGATGTTGTACCTTGTCATGCATTGCAGGTAGTGACCCCTGGCCATGTTTGTGGTGGTTAATGTCGTAGGCCACTCACATCCCCTTCGTATACCTGTTTATGCGTGTTTATGCCACTATATCTCTGCTGTTAGGGTTATAGTTTTGTTACTCGTTATGTTATGGTTTTTCGCTGTATCTGGTCCCAGTCGACTTATGTGATGCGGGTGTCTTGTGTGGGTATTGAAGGTGCCCTTCGACTCAACTGAACATGATTGAGGTCTCACTGTCATTTAGAGACCGCCCCTGTAGTCAGTGCTAGGCAACAGTTATCTCTAACTGTGGGATTTCAGATTCCCATTTCTGTATGTACCAACTGTCCATGAGTCCTGAGATGATTACAATAGAGAGTCCATACCTGCTGTTACCGTTGTTGTTTACGTTGAGGCTCTGTTGTTGCCATGTCCTTGTTGGTTTGTGGAGATGGGTACCTAGTCATGTGCGTAGCGATGTTAGGCAGCAGTGATTACTGTGGGAACATAGGTTCCCATTTCTGTATATGTCAGTTATGTGACATGTCAAGATGTCTGTTTGTCACTAAATCATGCAGTTCTGTCAATAAAAACCTAATTTTGTTGTTCTTAATTTGTTTTGTTTAGTCTGTAGTTTATTGTGTAAACTCATTGATCCTGTTACAGTCCAGCAGTGTAATCTTCTGTCTGGGGTGTACAACAGTACATCCCCCGCCCTAAGAACTCCTGGAATCTTCTGTCTAAATTCTACCCCTTTTCTTGTTAACAGAGGAGGATATACACAGTGCTCTTTCTCTATTTCTCCTTATTGTCCTTTTCTTCTCTGGCCCATTAAAAGTCAGTGTTGCGCTTCTTTGTCTTTGAGCACTTAAGTTTAGGAAATTACATCTTCCTGTCCTTGATATTCCACCTCCTATGACAGTAGCATGCCCCATTGTGACTACACTAGCGAACCCCTTGTGACTATATTAGCGAGCCCCCTTGGACTACACTAGCATGTGTTCTTATGACTATAATAGTGAGCCCAATTGTAACTACACTAGCGAGCCTCCTTGTGACTACTAACGATCCCCCTTGTGACTACACTAGCGAGCCCCATGTGACTACGCTAGCGAGCCTCCTTGCAACTACACGAGCGAGCTCTTTTGTGACTACACTTGCGAGCCCCTTGTGACTATACTAGCGAGCCCCCTTGTGATTACACTAGCGAGCCCCCTTTTGACTTTACTAGCGAGCTCCCTTTTGACTACACTAGCGAGCCCCATTGTGACTATACTAGCGAACCCCCATGTGACTACACTAGCGAGCCCCCTTACAACTACACGAGCGAGCTCTTTTGTGACTACACTTGCAAGCCCCTTGTGACTACACTAGCGAACCCCTTTGTGACTATACTAGCGAGCCCCCTTGTGACTTTACTAGCGAGTCCCTTTGAGACTTTACATGCAAGCCCCTTTGTGACTACACTAGCGACCCCCCCCCCCCTTCCCCTTTGCGACTACTCTAGCGAGCCCGCCATATTAGAAGTGTGACGTGTAAAACAATAAGATTAAACGCACACCGTCTGGAGTCAAAGACAGGAAAGTGTGAAAGTAGAGGAAGATGGTATAATAAATAGATGGAACGAATAATTAACTGATTCGGTGCCAACCTAATGTAGGTTTAGAGTTTAAACCAGACATGATACACAATCAAATGGACAAGTATTATAATGTAAATTTCCGTTCCCGAGCATTGAAGTTCCGGAAGATACCATGAAACAAAACAAACAACATGATGAACCTAGTGTGGCGATATATCGACCTTCTGTCTAAATGGACATACATTGTCCCATTTCCCTAGGAAATTATGATGATAAACGTGGAGGATTTCACTTTTAATAAACCAGAACAAGCAATCTGCTTGCTTGCTTGTGTTCGTTGGCTTGAGCTCCAATGCGAAGTCCTGTATGTCGGATGAAGGCATCCTGTTGTCCAACATCAGTATGATGTTATACAGGACCTCAGGTTTGCGTGAGTATCCATTGTCCCTGTCTGGCTTATTGGTGTGCAGACTGGTGGTTCCTCGCCGTACAGACAGGCACTCTTCGACTTCGGAGGAATCGGCGATCCTACTGACTTTAGCCAGGACCAAGAAGGGACATGTTGCCCAGGACGATCGACGAGGTCGCGTCAATAGGTCTTGGCCAGTATATAACCCGGCCCTGGTGCCTTGGAAACACCTCTGAGTCCCAACAAGCAATCAACTGGCCTTCTCTTTGGTAGCACAGAAATTTACAATGCCTTCTGCCTTAATATTTGGTGATATACTGTCCCTCGAAACTGAATCAGTTAAAAACACACGGAGAAGGGAAGTAGAAAGAAGAATGAATATTACTGGGATGCCAGTAATGGAGCTAAATGGGACAGCTAAAGATGGGACAGCTTGGGGAGAGTTGGTTGAATACGGAATCATGGCAAATGGAAAGATTTGCGGAGAGAGAGAGAGAGAGAGAGAGAGAGAGAGAGAGAGAGAGAGAGAGAGAGAGAGAGAGAGAGAGAGAGAGAGAGAGAGAGAACGAACGAACGAACGAACGAACAAACAAACTTTATTTTCAAAGGGTTAAGAATTGGGCACGCAGGCCCGTCTAACATTCTGCCCTTCTATCACTCTATTTCATACATTATTTCATTCACACATCATTCAAGGCTAACAGAGAACAGCAACAATATAAAAGATATGCATTATAAAGGCATGGGCAAAATGCGAACATCAAAACTACACGACACAGTAAAATTAGATAATGGTCTGACACTTGTTATTAGCCATGTGGAATATACTGGCCTACCAAAAGGGGACTGGCTGTTATACTATTGTTTTGTTGTTATTATTATTATTATCTCTATTATTAAGGGGGAAGATAATCCGTACTGAGATAGTGTTCGAGTAATTTGCGATTATATGAATAGGGATTGGTGATGTCTTTGATTTCTTGTGGAAGATTGTTCCACAGCTGAGCTGCAGAGTACGTTAAGCTTGTTTTGTATAAGTCAATCCTAGGCTTCGGAATGTGTAATATATTTAAACGTTTACTGTGTCTAGCATTATATTTAAACAATGGCCAAAGGTAATTTGGGGCATTCCGATGCAGGATTTTGTGAATTAGTTTAGCTTTATTGAAAAGCAGGCGTTTGCGGAGTGGTAGTAACTGAAGGCGTTTATACAGGCTAGGATTGTAAGATAAATGTTTGTTATAAGTTAGACTCATGGCCCGTTTCTGGAGTGAGTAAAGTCGCTTGGTGTTTGAATTAGAACAACCGTCCCAGATTGTAGAGCAGTAGTCAACGTGTGTCTGTATATGAGAAGGATAGAATAGTTTCCTTGTGTCCTCATCAAGGAAGTTTTTAATTTTGGCGAGTTGGTAGACTTTTTTCGCTGTTTGTTTAATAAACGCTTGAACGTGGGAATTAAAGGTTAGGTTTCTATCAATGATTATGCCTAATGTTTTGTGCTCAATTACACTTTCTACTGGCATGTTATCGATGTGAAGTTGAAGTGATGTGTGTGAGCTTAGAGTTTGAAGTCTGTCTGGTTGTTAGTAACATTGATTTTGTTTTAGTGATGTTAATTTGCATACGGTTTGAATAGCTCCACCTAACTACATTATTTAATTCTTGTTGTAAAGACGACTCCAATAAAATACAGTTTTCAGCATTTATGTACACTGTACAGTCGTCTGCAAATAGATCGCAGGACGACGAAAGATGCAAAAGTAGATCGTTAATATATATGGCAAACAATAGAGGGCCAAGAATAGAGCCTTTCGGTACTCCAATATTGAAGGTAGTGGTATGAGACAGACATTTATTAAGTGATACTACTTGCTTTCTGTTTGATAGAAAAGATGATATTAAAGTGACTACATTAGGGCCAATTTTCATTGTCTCAATGTTTTTAATTAAAATAACATGGTCTATCATATCAAATGCTTTCTTGAAACCAATAAACACAGTTCCACATAGACTGTTGTTGTTTATATTCTGGTGCCAATTTTCTATCATGTTTGTTAGGGCCGTATGGCAAGAATATTTTGGTCGAAATCCTGATTGGTCAACAATAAGCTTGTTGCGAACTAAATACTGTAATGTTACTTTATGGATGTGTTTTTCTAGTGGCTTAGATAGTGATGATAGTAAGGAAATGGGTCTGTAATTGTTCGGGAGATCATTGTCCAATGAACCAGATTTAAGAAGAGGGTACACTTTAGCGATTTTGAGAGCTGATGGAAAGTGGCCTTTGGTGAGACACTGATTATATACATAGGTTAGTGATATACAGATCACTGGCGCAGCACAACGGAGAATCCGGTTGCTGATTCCATCTAACCCAGATGAGGTTGTGTTTTTTAGGTTGAGAGAGAGAGAGAGAGAGAGAGAGAGAGAGAGAGAGAGAGAGAGAGAGAGAGAGAGAGAGAGAGAGAGAGGACGAACGAGCGAACGAACGAACAAGCTTTATTTTCAAAGGGTTAAGAATTGGGCACGCAGGCCCTGTTGACATTCTGCCCTTCTTCTTTATTTCCTCTCATACATTCTTTCATTCTACATCACTTATGAAGCTAATCTTTGACAACAGAAGAACAATAAGTATTAAAACGCATGAAAAATAATAAATAATACATGACTCACTAAGGCATTGTCTAATATGGCATTATAACTACCTAAGAAAGGTGTAACGTGCCATAAATAATGGGAATGCTTATTGGCTAGTTGTCGTTTGAGACAATTTTCCATTTTTATTGTTTTGTTTGTTTGTTTGTTTGTTTTTTTTTTTTTTTTAAATCTAGTGTGGCATGTAGTCTGTACTGGGGTAGTGTTTAAACAGGTTGCGACTAAATGTATAGTGATTGGTGGTGTCCTTGAATTCTTGTGGAAGATTGTTCCACAACAGAGCGGCAGAGTATGCTAAGCTTGTTTTATATAAGTCTATCCTAGGTTTAGCGGCATGAAGTATATTTAGTCGTATTTAGAGAGAGAGAGAGAGAGAGAGAGAGAGAGAGAGAGAGAGAGAGAGAGAGAGAGAGAGAGAGAGAGAGAGAGAGAGAGAGAGAGAGAGAGAGAATGTTTGACAGTCGTGTGTTATGGCACGGACAGGAAGCAGTCAAACAAATGAAACATGCCTATGGGGATTGGACCGGCTCTGTGGCGAATTATTCGTAATCCCGCATACCGCTTTTGAAACACATTCGCGGGCGATTTGGCAGCAGATCGCTTTGCGATAGTTTTTTTTTTTTTTTTTTAATGAAATGGTATGAATGCCAGAGTTCAAAACGCAATGGCAAACTACAGAAAGTTCACTTGCCAAGAAATTAAAAACAGCCAAAAAATACTGGGGTTGACCGCGACGTCCTGTAAAGCGTATGTAGCTAACTTTGTTTTTAACTTTGTGATTGCAATAGATATAAAGGCATGATCGTCCATGCCAGTCGGCAAGACACTTAATGATGATGCTGTCATAACATCTGATGGGAGGTGCCTAGAATAGATTAGAACAAGAATCGCCATGACGAAGATAACCTTTTGCAAGATGAAAAACATACTGACCAATAAAAAGATGTCAACTGGAACGAGAGAAAGAGTATTGAGGTGCTACACAGAACCTAAACTTTTGTATGGATGTGAAGCGTGGGCAATGAGCAGAAACGCTGAAAAACATCTGACAGCTGTAGAAATGTAGTTTCTGGGAGAAATGAGACAATGCATGGACAGATAAATCAACAAATTACCAAGTTCTACAAGAAACAAATAAAAATCGTAAGCTGATTAGAGAAATTAGTCGTAGACAGTCACAATTTTTTGGACACGTTATGAGAAAAAACAAATTGCAGAACTTGGTGACAACTGGCTAGATTGAGGGGAAAAGAACACGGGAAATGCAGAGAAGTAAATATCTGGATGGCTTGGCCACGTAGTATGGTGGAGACAAGAAGATAGAGCTCATCCACGACTCTGGTGACCGCGTGAGATGGTGAAACATGACCGCTAACGCTTATCGGCATGGCACATGATGATGATGATGATGATGATGATGATGATGATGATGATGATGATGATGATGATGATGATGATGATAAACATGTAGGAATCTCAAGAGAGTTGTGTCTGATTCGTCACGCTCGGTATAAGACCGATCTCGCTAACTGGCTGCCGATGTCTCCACCACCCGGATCTCCTTTTGAATAAACCAGAACAAGCAATCAACCGACCTCCTCTTTTGTAACACAAAAATTTACAAACAAACAGCCAGTCACAAAAGTGACAAATGTATGCAGCTGGAGTTTGATCCCGCTCTAAACACGCCCGGGAACCGCGCCAAATTGCACCCGTCGGGTGGCGCGGTGAGATTACTCTCGCATCTAACAGAACTGTAAACAAACCGCAACAAGAACATGAAAACTCGCACCAATCTGCGTGTCAAATTATGTATTTACCGCCAGACGCCAGTTCTGCTTTTTGTTTGGCTGTCCTGGATTCTGTGAAGTGCATAAATTTCTATCGCATTCTCATCTCATCTCATCAGGTTTCTCTTGTAACCTTGTGCATTTTGGCCTTAAATTCGGTCAGTTATTGCAGTCACCAATTAAACAAGCAGATTTAAAAGGCGAGAGAATCTACTTCATTGCACCGGGTTTTATGCATTAGGCTCGGTCTCTTTCCGCAGGATGTCTTCTTGAAAGCGTCACACAAAACAGGGACTCCGAAACTGCAGCGACGGACCCCAGAAGTCAAAGAAAACTGCACTCGTGAACTAAACGACGTGGCATGACATTGAACCAATACTAAACGACGTGGCTTGACATTGAACCAATACTAAACGACGTGGCATGACATTGAACCAATACTAAACGACGTGGCATGACATTGAACCAATACTAAACGACGTGGCTTGACATTGAACCAATACTAAACGACGTGGCATGACATTGAACCAATACTAAACGACGTGGCATGACATTGAACCAATACTAAACGACGTGGCATGACATTGAACCAATACTAAACGACGTGGCTTGACATTGAACCAATACTAAACGACGTGGCATGGCATTGAACCAATACTAAACGACATGGCATGACATTGAACCAATACTAAACGACGTGGCATGACATTGAACCAATAAGCTTCTGAGCGCGAGGCACACGACGTATTAACTTCGCCAATGAGATTGTCTGAAGTAACCAATTAACTCTCTAAAGACCAGAGAGTCGGTATTTGGAGGCCTTTTATTCATAGTCGTTGGCATCTGTGACACGGAAGATTGTTTAACACCGAATACTTACATGACAAAAGATAGGACACTTTCATGTTTCGGGAATGTTTCGTCATCTCACACGATCACTAGTGTCGTGGATCAACTCTGTTCTTATCTTGACAAAGCCATATGGCCAAGCCATCCCCTTGTTCTTTTCCTCTCATTCTTGCCAGTTGTCACAAAGTTCTCTAGTTTATTTCTTCTCATAACGTACCCACAACAATGTTGACTGGCTACGTCTAATTTCTCTAATCAGTTTACTGTTTTCATTTGTTCCTTGTACGACTTGCTCATTGTTTTTTTTTCTCTGTCCATGGTATTCTTTGCATTCACCTCAGAAAGCACATTTCCGCAGCCATTAGCTGTTTTTCAGCTTGTCTGCTTATTGTCCACGTTTCACATCCAAAGAAATGTACATGTCCTATGTAGCATTAGAATACACTTTTGTTCTCGTTGCAATTGAAAACTTCTAAATTGACCAGAATATTTTCTAACTTGTAGCACTCTTCACAGTTACAATCTTCGTTCAACTTAAGTACTCAATTTTACACAATCTTCGTGTAAACTAAATATTCAGTGTTACACAATCTTCACGCCAGTAAAGTATTCAGTGTTAAACAATCTTCGTGTCAGTTAAGTATTCGGTGTGAGCATCCGCACCTGCTTAGCTATAACCACGGCCTGATTTCTATGTAGATTGTGAGGCTTCACACTTGTGTGACCAGGCAGGTAAAGCCAGGAAACGTGTTAGGCTAGCAAATTTAAGTCCTTTGATTTAAGACACGTATCGGCTTTGGCAGTTCTCCAGGTGTCTTCATTTGCGGTTTCTGCTGAATCTTCCAGTATATACTGTAGGACAACGGTTCTCAAAATGTGATTACCGAAATGATCTGCGGCATGTGTTCTGTGCGGAAATGTTTCTGATAAGACGTTGTAACATTTAGATTAGATGTTGTAACATCAGATAAGAAATCGCAACTGTAAGATAAGATGTTGTAACTTTCAAATAAGACATTGTAACTGTCACATACAATCTTGGAGATTCGATCGATGACAGAATGTCGCACCAAAACGTCTACAAACAGCCGGCATTCTTTAATGTGTGGTTGATCGAGGGAAGACTATCGCGCCATACATCTGCAGGCGGCAGTCATCCGTTGATGTGGTAGACGGACTTTCGGGATGTAGGTCGGCAGGAGCTTTTGTTGTGGGGACAAGAATTCTCTAGATTACAGACCAGTAAGACTTTTTGAAGTACCGGAGATAAATTCCCAGATGAAAAGGACAACCAGCCAGTTTTTGACATTAAGTCGGAAACGGATAGAGAAAAATAGCTTCTAGACTGTCTAGTATCTGGACAGTTTTGTGGCGTCACTCAGACCCAGTATTAAAACCGGTGGGATAAACAACTTTGGGGAAGTCGACCAAATGTTGTGAAACAACTAAGACGTGTGTGATATTCCGAGTTTGATTCTGGAGAGGGATTACAGTGTCTTCTGTCGATTTACATTGGCGGACATGTTACCTTCGTGTGATTTAGTAGTCCCAATTTTCAAACCGGAATACATATGTGGTAATTAATGAAATAAACCTACATTGGATTATTCTTGGGAATCGAGTGTGGTAATGTGCGTTGATAGAACGTATTATAAGAGCGTCGGCAATAGTTGCCAATCGCGTAGCTTAAACTAGCTGGTGTGAGATATCATTTAATTCAGTGAGTTAAGGACAATGTAGTGGGATAATATTTAGGGAGATTGAGGATGGTTGGGGGGGGATGGGGGAAATGTCAAATGGTAGGATTTTCCAGTAGGGTATATACTGGGTTTCTGCCCTTTTCCTCTAGTCTTTCCTTGTCTTACCATGATTCAGACCGATGTGATGAGCTCCTCGGCCTTATGACAGAGGTGGGTTCTCTGTTATATATCTGAGTGCTGCCATCGGCCTACACTCACCTAATAAAGGTCGGAATCGGGTTGCTCTCACCAGATGTGTTCTCTCTTCAACAGATTCCACAAGGTTTACCAAGAAGCTAGAAGAAAAGTCATGGCTCGAGCATTGAAGGCAGAGTTTACTAAGAGGCTTTTGCACTGGGCCCATAACCCAGAGGGTCTGCAGGAACCTGGCCTCTGCTGAGCAGGAAACGGTGATTATTTAAGTGTGTTTCCTAAGTGATAGTTTACATCACAGTAAAATCAAGACACTGACAATAACACCAGTACCAGGAACACTAGTAGATATAAATACCGAGAAAATTAACATTTTGAGTTACAATTGGTGAATTCCTATCATTACCAATTAACAAAGTGCGTTACAATTGGGGAATTCCTATGAACAGTTAAGTACTAACATTGAGTTTTCCAAAGTGACAGTAACAGTATTTTTAGGATTCTCTGATCACAGAACTTTTAGGACCAGAGTAGTTACACTGTGTGTCTTAGATTGATGATCAGTATTGGACTGTTGCCACTATTGATGACCAAGCATCTGGATTGTCCAAGAGCTATCGGAGGAAGTCGACACTTGGCCTGAGAGACACATCATTTGGGTGAGGTCTTCTGTCCATCATATATGGTGCTGTTGTGTGGCCAGTACAGTGATGAAACAGACTTTGCTCCTGATCTATTCGGTCTGACTCTACATACACACTAGATTATACGACAGACATTCTACACATACACTTTGCACATACATGACACTTTTCTCTATTAAACTAATTTGTTGTTTTTGTTAGAGCCAGTGTTGTGTAGTGTGTTTTGGGAAAAGAATGAGAGGGGGCTTGGTTCAGTAGTAAAAGAGAGAGAGAGAGAGAGAGGAGAGAGAGAGAGAGAGAGAGAGAGAGAGAGAGAGAGAGAGAGAGAGAGAGAGAGAGAGAGAGAGAGAGAGAGATTAAGGGACTGACGGGGTGTTGTGGACAGAAAGCTGGGAGATCCTCAAGATATTGATATGGGGTTAAAAGAATGTCGGTGTTGATTCCCCTCACCCTAGGGACGACACATAGAAATAATACGACAGTAACTTTCAGATACGACTCTGTAACTTTCAGATCAGACTTTGTAACTTTAAGATAAGACGTTGTAACTTTGAGATACGACGTTGCAACTTTCAAGATAAGACGTTGTAACTTTAAGATAAAAAGTGGTAACGTTCAGATATGACGTTGTAACTTTCCGATAAGCCGTTGTAACTTTCAGATACGGCGTTGTAACTTTCATATAAGACGTTGAAACTTTAATATTAGACAATGTAACTTTCAGATACGAAAGTGTAACTTTAAAATTAGACGTGGCTTTCAGACAAGATGGTGTAACTTTAAGATAAAATGTTCTAACTTTAAGATAAGATGTTGTAACTTTCAATACGATGTTGTAATTTAAAGATAAGACGGTGTAACTTTAAGATTAGACTTTGTAACTTTCAGATAAAATGTTCTAACTATAAGATACGATGTTGTAACTTTCAGACAAGGCGTTGCAACTTTCTCATAAGACGTTGTTATTTTAAGATAAGACGTTGTTATACTTTAATATAAGACGTTGTAACACTTTTAGATAAGACGTTGTAACATTTTGAGAAAAAAACATTCGGAACTTTGGGATAAGACGGTGGAACATTCATATAAGACGATGCAACTTACAGACAAGACGTTGTAACTTTAACATAAGACGTCGGAACGTTCCGATAAAACGTTGAAACTGGGAAAAGACGGACATTTTAGATCCCTTTTGGAATACCCGTGTGATGTTTTGGAGTAATCTTTTGAAAAGCTAGATAAGTATTTGTCTTTCCAGATTAATTCAACAGATCTAGAACAAATGGCCTTTCTAAACTGATGGATGAGTTTGTTAATCCTTAGATCGGAGCTCCTACAGACTTGTGCCCAACGCAATGAAGATATTCTACTGATAGCCGTTCCAATGTTGCTTTAAAGGGCGGGTGTGCTGGCTTCAGGGGTATCCTTTATTGATCAATTTCCTAACGAACATATTGAAACCTCACTTCAAGAGACGAAATCATATATGTACGAGGGGAAGTCAATAATTAAGTCACAAATAGCTGTAGGAAAAAAAAAATTAATGATAAAAACTTGAAACCAGTTTATTTTTATAGAAACATTGTCCCTTTATTTCTCAACATAATTTCCACCAACATTGATGCACTTATCTCATCGTTTTATCAGTCCCCCTCCCCCCTCCCAACCGACTGCATAGAACTGCGCGCTTTGTTTTCTAAACCACGTTTTCACTTCACATTTAACTTCGGCGTCATTCGGGAAATGTCTCCCGCCAAGGTGAGTTATCAGTAACCAAGAAGGTGGAAATCGCTAGGGGCTAAGTCGGGGCTGTAAGGTGGATGTTCCAGAACCTTCCCACCTTAGTTGGTTAATTTTCTCTTGGGTTAATCGAGCCTTATCTGGTCTGGCATTGTCAAGAAGAAGCAACACTCCTCTAATCAGCAGTCCTGGGCGTTTTCTTCCAATTGCATCATGAAGCATCGATAGAACTTCACAGTACGATTCAGAATTCACATTGTCACCTTTCTTCTTGAAATTGGTCAAAAGCACTCATTGACAATCCCAGAACATTGTCAGCATAGCCTCCCCTGCTGATGACGTAACCCTGAATTTTTGGAGACAAGGCGAAGAAGGATGTTTCCATTGTATTGAAGCACGCTTTGATTCGGGCTGGTAGTGATGCACCCATGATTCGTGCCCAGTAACAATCCTATTCAGCATGTCTTCTCGTTCACCGACAGAGATGATGCAAGGACAGGCCAAATCGGTTCATTTTGTGTTCCTCCTTCAATTGTCTGGGCACCCCCTTGAGCACACTTTCTTAAAGTTAAATCGATCATGCATTATGCTGTATGTTGAACCATGTGAGCACCATATTGCAGATGCTACAGAGTCCATCATTACTCGCCTGTCACCTCTAATCATCTTCACCTGCTGCACGGATGCTTCTGTTTCAATCTCAACAGGACGACCAGATCGGATTTCATCAACAATTTTAGAGCGTCCTTGAGAAAGTTTTCTACCCAGCTTTACGGGACAAACACTTGTCAGCATAAACAGGAAGCATTTCCTTATGGATGTCCTTTGCAGGCAGTCCTTTTGCCCACAAAAAATGCACAACAACACGTTGCTCTTTGGTTGTACACTCTGTAAGTACAGTCGCCATTTTGTTTATGCGCTGCGCATGAGACACCTATCACCACACCATCATCAACATCACAATCATCACCATCACAATCATCAACACCATCACCATCACAATCATCAACACCTTCACCATCACCAACACCATCATCATCACAATCAGCACCATCATAATCAACAACACCATCACCATCACAATCATCAACACCATCACAATCAGCACCATCATCATCATCACAATCATCAACACCTTCATCATAACAATCATCAACAGTGAACCAAGATTTAACTGATTAAGTGTCATGGGATGATTAATAGTCTAAGTCGACTTCCCGTATCTGTCAATGGCTTGTATATCGTAAAATATTTTATCATTGTATTGTAACACAACACGTCTGCTACCATATTAACAATTTTTAAATCATATCCATCTCATATATCATATCATATAATTTCATATCATCTTACCTCATTTCGTCTGGTTTCTCTTGTACCTTGCTGAGTCGAGGTGAAGCATAAACGAAGGGAAAGTGCCCGTCTCTGCGTATGCTTCTTAATTTTTCTACGAGCAATCACAAACAGCCTAAAAATATCTTTGGGGTTGACTACGCTGTCCTGCAAAGGATATACAACTAACTTTTTATACTTCATCGCTACAGAGTTGACATTCAGGACATGAGAATTGATTTCCATTGACACGTTTATGTTTTGTTGCTTCCTTCCCAGCTGATCTCCTTTGCCCCCTGCTCTCCTGTTGTCCCCACAACCCAGCATTAAACTGCCTGACCTGTGATAGGCAGGTGTCGACAGTTTGAAGTAATTATTGCCTTCAGTTCCCAATGATTGCTAGCAGACTGGCATCTCTGCTGACACGTCTGGTGAGGTGTGCTTAGAATCGATTCAGAAATGCGCCCAGACAGTTCAGTGCGGGACTTATTGTGGTTCAGAACTGGCTAATTCATCAGATGTGTGTCATTTTTAAATGTAGAATAGACCAAGCAAGATGAAGAATAGCCTAACTAATTTATAAGATGAAGAATGACCCAAGCAATTTATAAGATGAAGAATGACCCAAGCAATTTATAAGATGAAGAATGACCCAAGCAATTTATGAGATGAAGAATGGCCCAAGCAATTTATGAGATGAAGAATGGCCCAAGCAATTTATGAGATGCAGAATGGCCCAAGCAATTTATGAGATGAAGAATGGCCCAAGCAATTTATGAGATGAAGAATGGCCCAAGCAATTTATGAGATGAAGAATGGCCCAAGCAATTTATGAGATGAAGAATGGCCCAAGCAATTTATGAGATGAAGAATGGCCCAAGCAATTTATGAGATGAAGAATGGCCCAAGCAATTTATGAGATGAAGAATGGCCCAAGCAATTTATGAGATGCAGAATGGCCCAAGCAATTTATGAGATGCAGAATAGCACAACCAGTTTATAAGATGAAGAATAGCAGAAGTAATTCGTAAGATGAAGAATATGAGAAGCAATTTGTGAGGTGAAGAATAGCAGAAGCAATTTGTAAGATGAGGAATAGCAAAAGCAATTTATAAGATTAAGAATAGCCCAAGCAATTTATAAGAATGTCAAAGGAGGGGGATTAATAAGGACAGGAAGATGTAATTTCCTATACTTAAGTGCTCAAAGATAAAGAAGCGCAACACTGACTTTTAATGGGCCAGAGAAGAAAAGGACAATAAGGAGAAATAGAGTAAGAGCACTGTGTATATCCTCCTCTGCTAACAAGAAAAGGGGTAGAATTTAGACAGAAGATTCCAGGAGTTCTTAGGGCGGGGGATATACTGTTGTACACCCCAGACAGAAGATTACACTGCTGGACTGTAACAGGATCAATGAGTTTACACAACAAACTACAGACTAAACAAAACAAATTAAGAACAACAAAATTTGGTTTTTATTGACAGAACTGCATGGTTTAGGGACAAACAGGCATCTTGACATGTCACATAACTGACATATACAGAAATGGGAACCTATGTTCCCACAGTAATCACTGCTGCCTAACATCGCTACGCACATGACTAGGTACCCATCTTCACAAACCAACAAGGACATGGCAACAACAGAGCCTCAACGTAAACAACAACGGTAACAGCAGGTATGGACTCTCTATTGTAATCATCTAAGGACTCATGGACAGTTGGTACATACAGAAATGGGAATCTGAAATCCCACAGTTAGAGATAACTGCTGCCTAGCACTGACTACAGGGGCGGTCTCTAAATGACAGTGAGACCTCAATCGTGTTCAGTTGAGTCGAAGGGCACCCTCAATACCCACACAAGACACCCGCATCACATAAGTCGACTGGGACCAGATACAGCGAAAAACCATAACATAACGAGTAACAAAACTATAACCCTAACAGCAGAGATATAGTGGCATAAACACGCATAAACAGGTATACGAAGGGGATGTGAGTGGCCTACGACATTAACCAGAGCCGGGGCTCAAGTTTGCTCTACAAACCACAAACATGGCCAGGGGTCACTACCAAGAGTGGGCTTACAAATTGCTAGTCATTTTGATGGATTTCCTCGGTCCTCGTGTGTGGGCCACACAAGCCAGTCATGGTTAAATCTAGAGGCATCTGTGACTCCCTGCTCTGGTCCAGTGACTGGGGAGGGCTGGTTAAAGCCTCCCTATTCTATACTGCAGCGATCTACATAATCGCTCCTTCGGCCACGGTTGTCTGGTTTGGAGAGACCCCTCTATTTATCCTCACTTCCAGAGCGGCTTCCCATCGTACCCCAGGGCACTGCAAGGGATGCTGGTACTGGTAACATTATCATCATCATGTATCGCGCCAGACGATTACACATCACACCCCCAATTTTTCGACGGTCCCTCGTCGAATACTCTAGACCCTTAGGGTTTAGACAAAACACTAGGGCTATTTAAGTAAACAATCAATTAAGGGGGTTTCACCATGGGACTTAAACCTCTCAGCGTAAAATTGTCACCAGTTATATTTTCTGAACCTGCCTTAAAAACATACATCAGTGACAATTTTTTTAAAAATCAGTCCCTGACAAAAGATAATACCATATCTTATGAGTGGCCATGAGGAATATGCAGTCTGCATACAAAATAAACTAGCAACCCTGACATCAACATCAACACTTAGCTCCATGGATACAATACGTAGGGGCACACAAAAAAAAATTTCACACAGGCATCCCCTTAAATTTACAATCCCTACTTGTAACCAAAAGACAACAATGACCGGAATAACATGCATGCTATCCACTAGATCACCTGCAAACCAAGATGCAGACATCCCTGCCACTGAAAAAAATATAATTCCCATGACTATGCAGGCAAACCCAGTTTTTGTTTCCCCGGTCTGATTCTGGTAGCCCCGCTTCTGCCAGCAACATCCACCAGTTCCATGGGATGAGTCAGTAATTTCTCAGTTGTCACCGTGGTACCCAAATGAAGCGGGGTAGGAAAATACCTGTACATGGAAAAAAAAACAAAGCAAAACAAAACATGCTGGAAGACATGGTGTCTTAGACTCACTTTCTGTGGGGATTCCTAATTCGAATTAATATTGCATGACACAAAATAATTAACTAGTAATTAATTATTTGTCCATAAAGTGTGTCGCAGAAATATATAACGAATGTTTCTGTCTGATGATGCTCACTGGATATCGTTTCCTCCCACTATTATGTGTCTCTTTTGAATTGTCTTATGCACAGGGGAAATATAGGAAATCAGTTCATTCACTGCTCGATGATTCTCGCTGGATGCTATTTCTTCTCACTGAATGTCTATTATGTGTCGCTTTTAAATTTTCTATGCACGGGGGAAATATAGGAAATCACTGTTCACTCGACCCGCAACACTCAATATGTCCACCCATGACATCATGAACATGGACGAACACGCTAGTATTAACTCCTCTGCTTCCGCCTATAAGGAAAGGATTTTCTTATCACCACAGGTAACATTGTCATCTGTCACTTCAAACGGACATGGTGAACTGATGCACAATAAGGGAAACATCCCCCTCGATGATCTCAGGTGATGGTGCCACCATTGGGGATTGAATATGGATGTCCAGCGCTCTGCTGCTGGGACGCACTGGTGGGATGGATTTCTGATGTCCCCTCTTCCAGACAAACAAGGGAAAGGTACTTCTATGGATGGCCCCAGATGTTGGCATTGCTGAAATCAGTCGCATGAACAGTCCACAACTGTTCTCCCAAAAGAGTCAACAGAATTTTTCTCTTGGACAAGCACAGCTCCAGCCTCTATTGAATGTGGGAGCATTCTGCTCTCATGGAGTCGTCGACTATATCTGTAACTTTGAGCAAAGCTTGACGGTTTCAGTAGGAATATGTATGCATATTCCAAACAACTTTATAGTATAAGTTTGGTGACCTTCGTTGTTTTCTCACTCTTAATTTATACCAGCGGACTCAGACTGAGTGCCGGCTGGGTGGGAAACTTTGGTTCCCTAAACATGGAATAAGGTCACCTTTAATTTCGACGACTTGAGATGTGGTGTAGGTCTGGAGGCTCTTCTCTCAATGCTGTGCTTCTTGGAGACTTGGGGAAAAAAACCTGAACCCAGTTAATGTCTTTGGCCAGGGACCTCTCACACCCCCCAAAAAGCCAAAAAAAAAAAAAAAACATGGAACTACCACCTAAAAGAATCATTGAAGACTGGAACAGACACCAACAAGATAATCTAAAGGCCGCCAAACAATCCTGGCAGGCTCGCCACTTGTCATAGGAGGGGGATTAATAAGGACAGGAAGATGTAATTTCCTATACTTAAGTGCTCAAAGATAAAGAAGCGCAACACTGACTTTTAATGGGCCAGAGAAGAAAAGGACAATAAGGAGAAATAAAGTAAGAGCACTGTGTATATCCTCCTCTGCTAACAAGAAAAGGGGTAGAATTTAGACAGAAGATTCCAGGATTTCTTAGGGCGGGGGATATACTGTTGTACACCCCAGACAGAAGATTACACTGCTGGACTGTAACAGGATCAATGAGTTTACACAACAAACTACAGACTAAACAAAACAAATTAAGAACAACAAAATTTGGGTTTTATTGACAGAACTGCATGGTTTAGGGACAAACAGGCATCTTGACATGTCACATAACTGACATATACAGAAATGGGAACCTATGTTCCCACAGTAATCACTGCTGCCTAACATCGCTACGCACATGACTAGGTACCCATCTTCACAAACCAACAAGGACATGGCAACAACAGAGCCTCAACGTAAACAACAACGGTAACAGCAGGTATGGACTCTCTATTGTAATCATCTCAAGACTCATGGACAGTTGGTACATACAGAAATGGGAATCTGAAATCCCACAGTTAGAGATAACTGCTGCCTAGCACTGACTACAGGGGCGGTCTCTAAATGACAGTGAGACCTCAATCGTGTTCAGTTGAGTTGAAGGGCACCCTCAATACCCACACAAGACACCCGTATCACATAAGTCGACTGAGACCAGATACAGCTTTGCTGACCAACTTCGACGCTCAACGAATTTTTGGCTATATGCCTTGGTGACCAACTTCGACGGTCGACGAATTAGCGACATGCGGATTTCAAACAAACGGCCTTACCGATAGTCACCGAATCAGGCGTCACCCAGTTGTTTCCCTTATTCCAAAATGGCTGCGCCCATGGTTAAAAGTGTTTGCAGCCGTAACTAGCGTTTTTTTTTTAAATTTCATTAATTTGATTCCCAAGTGAATATTCAGCATTTTCACCATGCCTGAGGATGAACACCAGGCTCGTAATATAGAGAATTCTGACTCTGCCAGCAAAATTGAAGCTGAAAACGAGGTTTCCTAGATAAGTAAAGATACAGAGGTAAATATTAGTGTAAATGAAAGTAGCGTTAACGATGTTGTAGTTGATGATGGGGGTCATGAAGGTACCTCTGAATAAAGTAGTGGGCGTGGCACAAGAGACCAGAAAATTTCTACAGCTGAAAATTCTGTTTGGAAATGGAGAAAGGCTCTTCAAAACGAAATTATTGAGCTTGACAATCTTCTTCCATACAAAAACAACAGGGTGTCCACATCAGACATAACTGGGTTTATGCCCATTGATTTTTTCAAGATTTGTTTCACTGACACTGCTATAGATCTGATCATGTGTGAAGTCAACATGTATGATGAAAATCACCTCTCTCAGTACACAGGAAAAAGAGTTAACTTTATATCCACTGTTCACTCCAATGAAGTTATGGACAAGACAGGAAAAGGGGAATTCTTGGGGGCAGAATAATAAACAAGCTGGTGCTTGCAAAAAAATACAACAAATGTGTGGGTGGTGTCGACCACTTCGGTCAACTGAGTGAGTGTGAGTGTAAGACCCACATAGATCCTATAAATGGTACCTGCCATTATATAATTTTTTTTAGTTGACACTGCTCTGGTCATGGGCATGTAAGCTACAACACTGCCAACTCTACAAATAAGATCACTGTATAGAGGTTTAGGCAGGATGTCAGTCTTGTTATTATTGGACCTGCTGTTCTTTGGCGCAATGCAACAACTTCAAGACAAGTCACGACATCACGACTTACTGAGCGCCATTTTATTCAAAAGTATGAAAGACCAAGGTACAAACCAGACTGTAAAGTTTGTAAGGATGCAGGTAAAAGAAGCCAGACTTGCATGTACTGCCCAGATTGCAATACACCTCTATGCCTGACACCATGTTTCAAGTTATACCACACGGTTGAGGATTATCAACGTTCCAGACAAAGACTCTTGCAGGTCTACAGCTACAACTTCAACCCTAATTATTAAAGGAGACAGCTCAAACCCCTGCTTGACATCATATTGCCTACATACAGGAAACACTACACACCGGGACGGGAGTTATCAATAGACAAATCCATGGTGAGGTTCAAAGGCAGGATATATTTCAAGCAATACCTGCCAGCAAAGCCGACAAAGTGGGGATTCAAATTATTTGTACTTACTGATGCCAAAACCCAGTACTGCCTGAAACTAGAGATTTACACTGGAAAGGCAAATAATTAAGGTTGTGTTGGGACAACTTCCAAAGTTGTGAAACATCTTCTGGATGGATATGGCTCCAAAGGACATATTCTCTATTGTGACAGCTTTTATTCAAGCCCAGCTTGTTTTTGACACCATGTTATAAGTTATACCACATGGTTGAGGATTATCAACGTTTCAGACAAAGACTCTTGCATAGGTCTACAGCTACAACTTCAACCCCAGTTAATGAAGGAAGTAGCTCAGACTTCAACTAGAGGTAAGAATTTACAAATACTTCTTCTTCTGCGTTCATCATTTTTCTATTTTGGACGTGATTGCGTTGTGCCTGTTTACAGCAGAGCTGTGTTCTTGCGCCGTTATGCAGACACATCCGACTTCTGCAGGCATTTGTAGACCGAGTTAACCTTATATACCCAAATACCCAATATATATAAAAATATAACCAAATACTAATTACTAATATCACAGACACAACACACCAAACAAAAACCACAACACAGTGTAGAAATGAAAAATTTTTATTTTTCATTTTCCAAGATGGCCGTCATGATCATGTGACAAATTTGCATAAAACATATATATTTATGCATAACAACCATTCATAACAGTGCTCTGAAAATTTAGTCATTTTTTTAAAAATCCGCAAACACCCTTGGTAATGGGAGACAGTAATGCTCCGGATTGCTGGTCAGCAAAGTGTTAAGAACAACAAAATTTGGGTTTTATTGACAGAACTGCATGGTTTAGGGACAAACAGGCATCTTGACATGTCACATAACTGACATATACAGAAATGGGAACCTATGTTCCCACAGTAATCACTGCTGCCTAACATCGCTACGCACATGACTAGGTACCCATCTTCACAAACCAACAAGGACATGGCAACAACAGAGCCTCAACGTAAACAACAACGGTAACAGCAGGTATGGACTCTCTATTGTAATCATCTCAAGACTCATGGACAGATGGTACATACAGAAATGGGAATCTGAAATCCCACAGTTAGAGATAACTGCTGCCTAGCACTGACTACAGGGGCGGTCTCTAAATGACAGTGAGACCTCAATCGTGTTCAGTTGAGTTGAAGGACACCCTCAATACCCACACAAGACACCCGCATCACATAAGTCGACTGAGACCAGATACAGCGAAAAACCATAACATAACGAGTAACAAAACTATAACCCTAACAGCAGAGATATAGTGGCATAAACAGGTATACGAAGGGGATGTGAGTGGCCTACGACATTAACCAGAGCCGGGGCTCAAGTTTGCTCTACAAACCACAAACATGGCCAGGGGTCACTACCAAGAGTGGGCTTACAAATTGAAAGTCATTTTGATGGATTTCCTCGGTCCTCGTGTGTGGGCCACACAAGCCAGTCATGGTTAAATCTAGAGGCATCTGTGACTCCCTGCTCTGGTCCAGTGACTGGGGAGAGCTGGTTAAAGCTTCCCTATTCTATACTACAGCGATCTACATAATCGCTCCTTCGGCCACGGTTGTCTGGTTTGGAGAGACCGGGAAACTGACACGCGCCTCTATTTATCCTCACTTCCAGAGCGGCTTCCCATCGTACCCCAGGGCACTGCAAGGGATGCTGGTACTGGTAACATTATCATCATCATGTATCGCGCCAGACGATTACAAGAAGAAGAATAGCCCAAGCAAATTATAAGATGGAGAATATCCCAAACAGTTTATAAGATAAAGAAAAGCTCAAACAATTTATAAGATGAAGCAGAGCTCCAGCAATTTATAAGATGAAAAAAAAAAAACCCATGCAATTTATGTGATGAAGAATACTCCGAGAAATCTATGAGATGAAGAATGACCCAAGCAAAGACAGCATGGTAAACGAATGCCTGGTAAATTAGTGATTGACAGACAGACCAACAAACAAGCAGATAGACAGGCAAACAGACAGACAGACATACCGACAAGCAGGGAGACAGACAGACCGTTTAGTAGACAGACAGACAGACGGACAGACGGACGGACAGACAGACGGACAGACAGACAGACAGACAGACAGATCAACCGAAAGACAGTCTAGTATACTGCAATAACTTGATTTTTTTAGTTTTGTGGTTTAAACGTTTATAGAGCGTTATATCCATTGCATTTGCATTGCTAGTATTTTGACAGGTGTGCTGTGTGTATAGTATTTGTGTAGGTCTGTTTTAACAGAGCCATGAGTTGTCGAATTAGTATGTGTATGTGTGTGAAAATGTATTCCAAAACAAATTATGAAGCATAATTACATATAATATGTACAGAAATGAATATCATCAACATCCTCACTCAAAGTAATATTTTGTATCATGGTCCTTTGTAAATGAATAGCCATTACTTATGCTAAGCAAGAGAAACACTCACGTCACTAACTACCATCTCAAAACCAAACAGTCCGAGGTGAGTTTCTACCCAATTCTTCCTCACATTCTTTCTCACTCTGCAGCATTATTTGAAAGTTAAACGCTAACGACTTGATGCTAGAGTCAGCAAACGTCACATAACCAGGTATACGCAACCATGTTAACAAATTCAATGCCAAATTAAAAATGGATGACAGAAAATGGGAAGTTGTGGTGTCAAAACAATATTTTCCGGTAGTGAATTTGAATAACTTAGTCAGTCAAGTAGTCAGTCAGTCAGCCAATCAGTCAGTCAGTCAGTCAGTCGACAGATCATCCTAATTGCACATAGAACCATGGAGTCCATAAGTGCTTGGATCCCTTCCTAAGTAAATCCCGCAGCGTGTAGCGACCAACGACGCCAGTTCTGTGTTGGTTTATCAATCTTCATTGGCTTCCTGTGTAGTGTTCTTGTTTGGACACACCTCTTTTAATTTTCTGTTATCGCATCCTTACGGCTGAGAGTCAGGATCGCAATCGCATACTCAAAAACAGACATGACCAGACCCTCGTATAGAAGACATAGATGGCGCTGCTCACAGTGTGTTATTTAGCCATCACTCGCATTGCAGCCAAACCCCGCTTGGCCTTTGTTATCATCTGGTCTATGTGCTTCGATCAAATCGTATCCCCAGGTAATTCATTTCCTGCGTTCTTTCCACCGTCTCTGAACCCAGATTTACAGTTGGCATTGGAGTGTTGACAATATAGTTATTCAAAGAGAACCATGTCACTGCTGCCTTCGTTGGGTTGACCATTGCCCCATATTCCACACACCAAGTACTTATGCGATTTAGTTCGGTTTGTAGCTCCACAGCAATCCGATCTCTATCCTTACCCTGGCGATACACTGATACATCGTTGGCATATGACAATGTCCTCCCCGGTCCAATGATCTGCTCGCTGGTAATTCTCACAGTGTAGGCGTTGAAAAGCACCGGTGATGTCCGTGTGGCAGGCCCGGATATATTGTTGTTGGTTCAGAAGTCCAATTGCCACATCTAAAAAACTACTTTCCGTTGGATGAGGGCTGCAGCGATCCAACTAAGGTGGTATGGACTTATCTTGAATTCAAGCAGCTGAAACATTTAAAATATCCAACGGTACTCTATTGTACGCATCCTCAAGATCAATCGCCGTCGCACACGTTTCAATGCCTGAAATAGACATCATGGGCAAAAACTGCTGCGTTGGTCCAGGTTTCTCTATTTGGACGGTACCCTCCAAGGGCAGATGGGAAACAACCTTGCCTCACTACCTGGCTTGATATTTTCATGGCAATTAACTTCTCCACCAGCTTGCCTGTTGTATTTTACATGGTCTGAATTTTTGTGTGGTCTTTGCCAGGCTTCGGCAAGGGAATCAGATGCTCGTTGTTGGTACACATACTGATGTCGTCATACCTTATACCATCTGGCCCTGGTGCGCTGTTTCTTGTTCGTCGAAGCACAGCCCTGATCTCTTTCACTGTCACTGTGTCTTCAACTGCAATGTTCTGGGCCTTACACCTATCTGAGGTAACCGCTTTGGCAAAATTTCGGCCTCTCATGTCTGTCTGGTTGCTCTGCTCTAGATAGCGTTCGAAAAGGGCTTTGCCCTTATTCTCGTCAGACCTCTGCAGATAAGGTCAGCACTTTGGAAGTCAGAAACACTCTTATTCTTGACTACCCCATTCATACTTTATGTAGTCGCCAGAACAATTTCAGTGACTTGTCTGTGCTTATTCTTTGACACAACTCTGCCCATTTTTCACTTTTAACCACTTTAACCAGTTTTTTTAAATAGCTAACTTTGGTGTCCATCTCTCTTTCCAATTGCACAATAAGACTAGGATGGGCAGCTCTGTTCTTCTTGGCGTTTTGCCATTTCCTTACAGCACCACGCTTATCCACCCAGGCCTTCTCCACCTCACAATTCCACCAAGGTGGCTGTTCCCAGCTTTTTTCCTGCCATGATGATTCCTGCGCTTGTCACGCCTTATTTTACTCACCACATCTTGCCCTGAACTGTCATACTTAAAGGTCTTGACCGTTGACTTGTGCTGCCTGGTTCTGCCGTTCTCCACCAATATGCTGCAAGGGTGGTGGTCGCTGCCATGGTGCCCTAGGACACCCCATCTACACACTGTAGTGAGTGACGGAGACACCAGCGCCAGGTCAATAACACTGTTCTCGTCACCTGGACGACTTGCTGTCCTGGTGACACAGCCACTGTTGATACACACAGGGTCACTGGTTTCAAGTGCTGCCTCGAGCGCCTCCCCCTGTGTGTTGGAAGAAATGTTACCCATGATTTGCCCTTAGCGTTGAAATCGCCACAGAACATGACATTCCTCTCGTGACATAATATGTCACTCAAACACTGCCATCCATGGGAATCCACACTCGCGTTACAGACATAAACATTCACCAACACGAATGGCAGACCGGAGTGAACTCTAACAGCCCATAATTGTATCTCGTCACTGTCCCACCTGGACAGTCCAGCTCTGAAATCAATATACTGTCTGGAATAAAAATCGCTATTCCCAGGTGTCACCTTTTGTAAAAAACATTTGAAGCCGGCTATATAGAGTGTATTAAAGCCCAGTCTCGTCTCCTGATGCGCAAACTATATCGTTCCTGTATGTAAGGCTTTCCAAAATGGGGCCACATTGTTTAGCGCTGGCACAATTCCAATATAGAATACGTGTGTACTTGAGACCTAGTCGGTCGCATTTGCGTCTGAGGCGTCTGGCAACGGCCAGTCTGCTGTGTCGCTTACGTTGTGGACCGCGCCGCCGAATCGATTTGTTAACCATACGTACGGGGCACAAACGTCGGTCCGCCATTTTGATGAAACCAGAACAACAACACAGTAACCCAACACGCTACGGAAAACACTCAAGGATTCATTCGCTCAGATGCACGAACTCCGTAGCACCGGCGAAAATCTTGAGAAGAAACTTCAGGTTTACATCCTAGCGCAGAAAACACATGCACGAGATAAAATTATCCACCTCCTACTTGACAAATGGAGCGGTTTCCAAATTTGAATAATGGAGACACAAACAATAGTTTGCACGATTTATTGTCTGGCGTATTTTGCTTCATCTTGTCAGGTACATCCTGCTGAAATCATACAACACAAATACAGTAATTAGATAAATCCTTCAAGCTGAAATATAAGAATATAATAGAATAATACACAAAGATAATGGGAACCTGGCCAAGTCAACTGTCGGATATGGGTTTGATTGATGGCTCAACCCCACAGAGATAAATGATGAAAAATCATTTTCCCAATGTGATCCTGCCCGTTTAATTAATTTGGTTGTACTGGCTCAATTGTTGAGACCAGAAATAGAGTTTTAGAGAACCAAGGAATACCTTTAGGAAATACTGAAAAAGTTGTACTCCCTTTTATACCCAATTTATTCCCTAAGTGGTTCCTTGCCTCTCCTCTACCAACTAATTAATTCTATCTAGGGTAATTTAAAACAATTTGATTATGACAAGTAAAATACAATCAATACATGACATGACCTTAGTTTTTGTGATTTAATAAACATAAATATGGATTTTGTAAATTGCATTCAAAATTACAATTTCCTGTCATAGAAATAAGGACATATACATATACATTAAATATTACAGACTTGATGTGCCCATGATCCGGTAGATAATTAACCGTTTAGATTTTTCGCAGTGGCCTGTAAATCTAATCTTTTACTGGTCTGGATGATCTGAAAAAAAGAACTGTCTCCAATCAGGATTCTCTACTTCCAGCTTTTGGGAATCACTCTGGCTATCATCAATTGTAGTATTATTTATTGTTCCTGGGTGTAGTAGAACATAAGTTGGCTCTTGTTTTCCTTTGTCTTGGCAGGTACTTATTTTAACTCTTTCGCTACCGTGCTCCCATCTGTGGACAGAATGGATTTGCTGTAATGGCAGTCCGCCCTTTTCGTCCCACAAAATGATCAGTGGTTTATTTCACATATTTCTGCTCCGTTTCGGAATTTTAAGTTACAGTAAACTAAAAAGTAGTACAGCCGAAAGATCTCTACGCCATCTTGGAGCGGTCAATCGTTTTCTAATTTTGGATTCTTGTGAATTTTCAGTTTTAAGGTAGTGTTAATTTGTTTGTTTTGGTTTTTCACAATGGAAACGCCCACCAGTTTGCGTCCACGTAGTATGACTTGAGATCAAGCTAGATTATTGTTTATAATAATATGTGAATGTGAATATTTAGAAAGTAGTTTTAGTTGTGTCTAAAGTTTTAGCACGTGGTGATAAAGAAAAACCAGTGAATGTTCGTCAACAGCTGAGTGTTTGACAACGAAGCACGAATGGCTGAAGTTTACGTCTGTCATTATTGCTATGGGACTTGATCCAAGACCATGTATCAAAGACTACTGGTGTACAAGTGCACATTTATATACTCCTTGGTATGTGGCACTGCCACTACGTTTCCCAGTAATCAATTAGAAAATTATAATATATTTATCACACCATGTTTCATGTATGTCAACCTGAGGGTACCCAAAATAAAAAAATTTATCCTCTTGTTGACTCTGAAGAATATCCAGGAAGCATTTTACCCATTTGAAAATGTGTCCATTGATGATATGATTATTTGGTGGAAGGGCTAAACAAAGCTAAAAAAACCATGCATTGTTGTCTCTACCAAGTCTGTAGTTAGAATTGTTGAGAGCGGATTGCGAAAACCGCAAAGCAAGCTGAAGATGGTCTCCATGAAAATAAAACGGCGATGAATGGCTGCGACAGAATGGACCAAATGGTTGGATATTATAATATCCATGATAGGAAAACCATTACGTGGTGGAAGAATATCTACTACTAGATCTTTGAAATTGCACAGATCAATGCTCACATCCTACATTCCATATGGCAAACAGAGAAAGGAGGAAAAAAATTGTTATAGAAGGATTTCAAGTAAAGGAAAGTGCTCATCGCGAAGTAGCTCAGAGTATTCCTGAAAGTTTGACACTCTGCCTGCCGAAGAATTTCAGTCTGTTGCAGAAAATTATGCCGAAAGATTTACATGAGCCAAGCATTTAATAGAATTTGTCGGTGTCAATAGAGACTGTTTTTTGCAGCACTCGAACTAAACGACACATATCATCTTTTATTTGCTCCGGCTGCACTAATAGACCAGACTTATGCGCCAAAGTTTGCGTTGCAGCCTATCACAAATAGACTGCCACATATAGTAAATAAAAACAAACAGACATGACAATTAAATGTAAATCTGCCAAGTGTTTTCCTAATTTTTGTCTGGAAAAAAAAATACATGATTCAGAATCTGCGGCGAAACTTCTTTTCGGATGGTTGATTGGAAGCAATGGTGTTTATAGTTTAGAATAGTGTTGTTTGTTCAGTAAATTCAATTGGATTAGCAGTGATCAGGATATTGGATAACAACGCCCCCTCGGTAAGTACAATGTTTACATTATTTTTACCTCTTTTTAACAAATTATTTTAGAAGTTATATTATTATTTGTATTTTATTTACAACATACAGCAAAAATTCTACTACCAACATATTCCTTGTGCTATCTCCTTTATTTTGATATATAATACAACATTTCTGCTACAATTTTAACCATTTTCATAACATTATTGCGACATACACCAATTTCCAGATTTCGGCCATTAGTTTTTTTCATTTGTGTGAAAAAGACATGGTTCAGAATATGCACCAAAACTTCCTTTTGGGTGATTTAAATGAGCAATACTGTTTATATTCTTGAAGACAAGTGGTGTTTGTTTGATTATTCAGTAAAATTAAACATGATTAGCAGTATAGGAGTGTAGAAAACACATTCTAAGTGCAATGTTTACATTATTTTTACCTACTTTTGTCCAATTATTTTACAAATTATATTATTATTTTTATTTTATTTACAACCTAAAGCAAAAATTCTCCTACCAACATATTCCTTGTGCAATCCCCTTTATTTTGATATATAATACAACATTTCTGCTACAATTGTAACCATTTTCATAACTTTACTGTGACAGACCCCACCTTCAAGATTTCAGCCATTATTTTTTGTCATTATTTGTGAAAAATACATGGTTCAGAATATGCACCAAAACTTCTTTTTGGGTTACTTTAATGCGCAATACTGTTTATATTCTTGAAGACAAGTGGTGTTTGTTTGATTATTCAGTAAATTAAACATGATTAGCAGTATAGGAGTGTAGAAAACACCTTATATGTGCAGTTTTTTAAATAATTTTTACCTCTTTAATTTCATTTGTTATTATTATGGAACCATGAAAGAGGTTCCACCATGGAAGAGATTAAAGCAGCCACCAAAAAATTGAAGAACAACAAAGCTGTTGGTGAAGATGAAATCTCAGGAGAAATGCTCAAAGCAGCAGATGAGAACACCTTACAACGTTTGTTACAGCTGATCAATGAAATCTGGCAAAGCGAATCCCCACCACAACAGTGGAAAGATGGTGTAATTTTCAAACTGCCTAAAAAGGGCGATATGTCTGATTGCAATAATTGGCGTGGTATCACTCTATTGTCAGTACCAGGAAAACTTTTTTGTAGCATGTTACTTGAGAGATTGAAAAAGGCGATAGATGAAAGGCTCAGAGAAGAACAAGCAGGCTTCAGACCAAAACGGTCATGCATAGACCACATTTTCACCCTCAGAATAATCATTGAAGACTCCGTAGAATTCCAGTCGAAATTAATCACAAACTTTGTCGACTTTCAAAAAGCCTTCGACAGCATCCACCGTCCTTCACTTTGGAATCTACTTAACATCTATGGTTTTCCTACCAAATATACCAACGTCACAAAATCTTTCTACAAAGAGACACGTTGCTGCGTAAGAACAGAAACAGGCAACTCTGACTGGTTCTCAGTCGAAACAGGAGTGAAACAGGGTTGTGTCTTATCACCGATGCTTTTTGGAATAGCTATCGATTGGGTCATGCGCAAATGCACAAGCAACACAAATATGGGTATTCATTGGGTTGACAAAATTCTAGAAGACCTGGACTTTGCCGACGACATAGTGCTTTTGAGTTCAACACATCCGGATGCTCAAGAGAAAATAAACCACCTCCAAAATGTTTCAGGGCAAATTGGTCTCCAAATTAACACCACAAAAACAAAGACTATTGATCTTACCAACAGTTCAGATGAGACCAAATTGAACAGCTACGTTCTTGAAAAAGTCAACAGCTTCACATACCTAGGAAGCAAAATGACATCCGCAGGGGACTCAACACCAGAAATATCAACTAGAATCGCACTGGCATCTAGTGCCTTCAACAAACTGTCAAACATCTGGAAGTCAAAGACACTCAGCAAACACACAAAACTTAAAATCTTCAACTCTTGTGTGATTCCAGTGTTAACGTATGGATGTGAAAGTTGGAAATCAACGGTAGCTTTAGATAAAAAATTAGACAATTTTGAGAACAAATGTCTTAGAAGACTTCTAAACATCCACTGGACAGACTTCAGAACCAATTCGCAAATAAGACAAGAGACTAAGCAAGATACAGTATCCAATTTCATAAGAAGACGCCGTTGGAACTACATCGGCCATGTACTCAGAATGGACAAGACAAGACTCCCCTACCAAGCCCTCATATGGTCACCGGTAGGGAAAAGAAAACGGGGAAGACCAAGAGAGACCCTGCGTAGAACCATCATTAGAGAAGGCTCATTCAATGGCCAAGTAAATATCCAAGATCTACAACAGATAGCAGCGAACCGCCAGGCATGGAGAGACAGGACTTCTGCCCTATGCGCCGCCTTAGGCTCAAGAGGAAAGACTAACTAACTAATTATTGTCATAATATTTGTAACCTATCAATTAATTATTAACACTGTCATGTTCCTTGTGCAATCCTCTTTAATTTGATATGTAATACAATAGGTCTTCTACCACCTTAACCATTTTAAAAGCATTATTGTAACACACCCCTAGTTCCAATTTTCTGCCATAAATGTCTGTTTGGTCACAGCCCAGTTTTTGTTTGGTAGTGAAAGAGTTAAATAAAGATTACCTCTTCTATGAGACAAATGGAATGGTTGCAGGTAGATAAGGTTCGACGCTACTCTGTCAAGGGCATCACTCAACCATGTGCTCACTCAACAGGTGCTGCCTTCAAACTTCACCAAGTCAGGTCTGGATTGACATGAATAAGACCACTACCTGAAATTCCATCAATCACATAATTCGAATAATATCATAAATATGACATTAGAATTTACAGGTAAAAGCCTAAGAACATAAACAGTGAAAACAATAAAATGAATCCTGTTCTTAGAGAAAATAAACAGGGAAGAAAGATAGTCTTGGTGTTCCCAATTGGTTATCACCAACACAGTTGTTTGCTCTCAATCCAATCTTCCACTATCAGGGATTCAAGGTTTAACTAGCAGATGTGCAGTTTAATCATCACCTATGCCTGTCCTCAGGTTTATAGAAGTAATACCTTGAGTGATTGGGAATTTAACAATTATGTTGACCATTCTCTTCTGTATCTAGTTTTGTTCTCTACTTCATCTTTTCCTGTTCAAGAAAAAGGGTCTTATACCTTAAGAGCTTTTAAAAGTCAGGTCCCATTTCCATGAGTATTTGCTTATAAACAAGATAAGTACCTTTGGTATTATTCTTGTATAGCCTTTCAGGTGTATTCTTCTTCATTAAATGCTTCAAGTGAGAAGATTTCTTCCATTCTCATGGATGTAACATTGATTATTATCATCAACATCATCATGGTTTTTATAATAATTGTAATTAAAATCCTTATCATTATTTTCATAATTATTACATGGTTATTACAATCATCATCATTATTATCATGTTTATGACATTAGAAATCATTACATTATTCTAACATTATCATCATAATCATGGTTATATCATTTTCATTAAATTACAGTCATCCTCATCATCTTTGAAATTCATTATTATCATTACAATAGACCATATGTGTTAACATGAACTACAAAGTGGGATTTTGCTTAAATTACAAACACAGATGCTGGGGCTATGCGTAATGTATGATATGTTTTGTGTCGTGCTTTGCGCACAAGACTAGATGATAGGGATATGAATGATACTTTATACAAAGTGGTGTTATGCGCCGGAGTGTACTAAAGTATTTTTTAGTTTATGGGGTACACCGAAGCATTTCTCTAGTGATAGGCATGGCATTCCACATCAAAGTTGCTGGCTATCATTAGATTGACTGTTGGCTTATACTCCCTCTCTCTCACTCAGCATGTAACTTCACTCACTCACTCAACTCTGACATCATTCATATGTATGGATGATAATTTCACTCAGTCCACAGACACATTCATATGGGTATGGGTGATCATATAGGAATCATTCATCACACATCCTTCATACTGTCATGTAAAGTGGGTACTTATGTGATTTCCAAATGACAACATAACATGTTTACACCATATGGCATCACAATGAGGTCTCACTCATTCATCAGACACAATCATATCTGTATGGATGACAATCATGCATATGTAGGTGCTTTACACAGAATACATTCACAGATTCACCAAGAAGGACATTACAAGGGCATCTCATCCTTCAACCTAACTTGTAGTCATGCATGCTGGTGGATTTTATGAAATGATACATTCACATCTGTTTAACAATGATGAACTCACACATGAATCCTCACAGACATGTTATCAACAATGTCATAGTGATCATTGTGATCATTAGACACTTAGGCAATTCATCCAGGATTTAGCAACATGGAGTCCAGGAGTTATCACATGTTCTCATGAAATACATACAATTTAGGTGATATATCCAATTCATATTCAGGCATTATGAATTAAAATACTTCTTGCATGGCGGTTGGTTACGAACTATTATGAGGCACAAATATTATTATTGCCCATGGTTAACAGCCATGTTTATATATTTGCCTTACCCCAAGTGGCTGTACCATCACACAAATTATGAGACCTGTAGAACTCTGGCTGGTTCTCATGTGCTCATGAATTAAAAGAAATCCACTGACTAATGTGCTCCATCTACTTGACTATACACATTCCACTAAATTCTCTATTAGTGCTGGCACATGTAAACTAGTTCCCAATCTTACCAGTGGGCCACAAACATTATGTCCCTACCACTGTGCTAAGAATTCTGAAGTTCCTTAAGTCACTCTAATTCATTGTAGATTCAGTTTCATGCTTAAGAAATAAAATGTATAACATGTGTCTAATGTTTTATACATTAACTAAGTTGCTTAGCTGGGAGAAAATAAACACTGTATTCTTCTCCTCTTGTACAGTTTATCTTGTGACTATAACTGAGTATAATATTATTTAGTTTGTACTATTCTTTAAGAACTCACCATTCCAAATCATTGTAGATTGAGTTGCTTAAGAATTAAATGTACAACTTGGATTAATGATTTTTATACATTAAGTCAGGTGTTTACTAATGGGAGAAAATATCATTCAATAAGGGTATTCTTAATTAATAGTTTATCTATAAACTATAACAATTAAATTAACTTCTTAATTCACCACACGTGTTCACCCGAGTCTACTTACCAACTCTCTTCTGGGAAAATAGGCTCACAACTAACTAAGATTTAAACTAAATTATATTGTTTACCTTCATTTAAAATGAATTTCTTCCACACTTCGGCGCCAGGCTTCAGATTTTTCTCAGTGCGATGTCGAGGGCTGATGTTTTTCTTCCTATCTAACTTATACTAAATTATCTTTGCTAAGTTGATTTTGAAGAGACTATCACTCCCTTCCTCATCCTATCTCTCCTGCGTCGTGTGTGTGTGTGGGTTAGTTCACAAAACAGACAGATTTTCTCCCGCATTGGCTTATATTTAGATTCATTGTTCCGGTGGTGACGTCACAATGGGTCGATGAAAAAGTCGGATTATCACTGCAGGGAATGAGCGGTGTCGAACTATTTTTATTGCCTGGAATTATTTTAGTGCATGTTACTCTTGTGAAAATGTATATCACAGATAATGGGAACCTGGCCAAGTCAACACACCACAAACCTCCTACGTCTTCGATTGGACTGCACATTTTGGAAATTGGTCACGTGATTGATAGAGACAATGCCTTTCTTGTGTTGTTTAACACACGAAATAGTCGCTTGTTAAAGATTTCAGAAGCCATCATGATTAATCTGCATAGGCCAGTTTTATTCAAACAGTAAGAATTCCGTTTAAAATTACCCTGGTAGACAATTGAAATTACTGTGCGAATATTTGTATATTTCAGCTTGAAGGATTTATCTAATTATTTTATATTGTGTGATTTCTGCAGTAATTACCAGGCGAGATGCAACAAAATATGCCGGGCAATAAATCGTGTAATCTATTGTTTGTGTCTTCGTTTGTCAAAGTAGGGGTGTGTCACAGTTATGACTTAAAAGCTATTAATATGGAATGTTGCATTATAACGCAATGACAGCATGTTGGCGATACATAAGCCCATGGCAATTCATCAGCAAAGTCGTTGAGTCATAGAACTTTCCAGCAACAAGACGACGCCAAGCAATGCCGCGATCAAGGCACGTAATCACTAGCCATCCAGAGGGCGCCAGTAAACTGGGTTTTCGTCTGGTTGCTATGGCATACTTGGTGGGTCATGAATGGCGCGTAGAACTAACAAACCCAGTGCACTTTTGCTGGGGAAAGGTTGCGCTCGATTCTAACAGGTATCCAGTCTTTCTATCTTTTCGTATGATAACGGGTATCTTTCTTTTTTCTCCCTTGAGTAAATCATCAAAAACGGAAAGAGCAATTGGTAGGTTAGCAAGATCACTAACACCGGTGGAAGTATGGACGTTGCATGTAAACAGCCAGAGTTAGCGCGCATAACAAATACACACGCACATTAATAAACATAGGGTGCATTTTTAATGACTGTGCAGTGTTTGTAAATATTGCCGGTCCAAGTTTTGTATTCACTCTATGTAAAGTTCATGCAGCATAATAGGTAAATACAAAACTTGGACAGGCAATATTTTCAAACACTGCACAGTCATTAAAAACACACCCGGTAAATAAGAAGTCATTGACATTACCCATTAAAAACAATTAATAAGAATAAAGTCAATTGTTTCATAGAGGCCAGCATGGCTGAATGGATAAGAGCGCCCACTCTTAAACTTCCTGTGTGTTGATGCCGAGGTAGCCTCAACCCCTACACTGGTCAGTTGGACTAAGATGTTGGCCTATCGTCCTTGACTTAGGGTCGTAAATTACAAGTAACTCTGAAGACGGAGTGGGTTCGCCTGATGGCGAGGGACACTGGTAATATGAAAAGCTAATCCACGTAGTAAAATCAGTCCAGTGCACTAGTAGTAGCGCATGTATGAGCTACGCTTGAGTTCCAAGCTAGTTTAGTTTAGTTTAGTTTAGTCGTCGGATCAACATCACGGCACACGGGTTTAACCCATAAGTGCTCCGTTTTCCTCCTAACTCAAACCTGAGTCTGGAGAAACTCAGCTCGATGCACGAACTCCGTTGCATCAGCGAGGATCCTGAAATACTTTTCAGTTTTTTTACTTTTCAGAGTTCCAAGCGAGCGAACGCAATTCCAAACAATTGAAGGTAAACTTGCTAAGAAATCGCAAACAGCCAAATATGCTGGGGTTGACAACGACGTCCTATAAAAGATATGCAACTAACTAACTAATTAACCTTAACCGCCGTTACTTTCCCATAGCCATTTTGTCAATCTGGGTCAACTCCACTTAAAAGGTTAGTTCCGTGTCCTTTTCCGGGACTTGGCAATCAATTCCAGCATTTAGTGGCTGTTTGTGATTTACCATGCACATTTGAGTCTAGTAGTTTGCCATTGGTTTTTCATATCATCGAAATTAAGGGAAACTTACCCACTCCCAAAATCGCATGCGGCTTACTATAAACCCATATGTCTTGATTTTGAAACTGCTTTCCTTAAACCACAGACCCAGACATATCTGAACTATTCAACAACAAGAACAACTACAGGGTGTTTGTAAAGTCTCACTACACTTTATATGTAGAACAAATTTGACGATGTCATCGTTGATGATGTGCTGAAAAATGCATTAAATTAGTTAAAATAGTCACTGCTATGGTCTAGCGCTGTTTTGGGGACGCTGAAAAGTACCAATGAAGTATTCATTATAACAGGTGTTGGAAATGTCCACCACGGGCTTCAAGGCATGACTGTACACGTCTCTTCATATTGCCAAATACCTTTTGCAATGTGTCAGTTGTTATTTCTTGAATAGTAACTCCGATTGCTTCTTTCAGATTGTTTTTTTTTTTATAGACTACAAGAAAGTTTTGATAGAGTACAGCATGAACGAATAATTGCGTGCCTTCAAGGTATAGGAGTAGACGGAAAGGACATCAGACGTATTAGAAACTTGTAATGGGAACAAGTGGCATCTTTTAGATGCGGAAGTAACTATTCGTCACCTATAGAGATAAAAAGAGGAGTACGGCAGGGCTGTGTACTGTCCCCAAGCCTCTTCAGCCTATACACAGAAAGAATTTTTAAACAAGTTGAAATGCCTGGATTTAACATCAATGGAAGAATCAAAAACAATATTAGGTATGCTGACGATACCGTGTTACTAGCAGAAAGTGAGCAAGAGTTACAAGACCTAATGGAACAATTAAACAGGCACAGTGCAGAATGTACCTTAGATAATCTCATCGCATCATGTTCCTCTTGTACTTTGCGGTGTCGAGGTGAAGTATAAACAGCGGGAGAGTGCCTGCTTATGGGCTTCATGTATCGATATTCCCATGGACTATGTTATTCTCCTCTTCCATAGTTTACGTGGTCGGCCTCTTCCTCTGCTTCCCTCTGGTCTGTACATGATTGCTTGTTGTGGTATACTGTTAGATTGTAACCTACTTGCATGGCCAAACCTTTTGACTTGCTGCTTTCTAATAAAATCTAGTGCAGCTATAACCTCCACTTTAGTCCTGATTTCTTCATTTCTGGTCATATCTCTTCTTGATACATTGAGTATTCTTCTCAGAAATCTCATTTCTGTTGTTGTGATTTTTCTTTTCTCTTTTTCTGTCATTGTCCAGGTTTGGCATTGGTAACATAGAGTTGGTAGGAAGATTGTGTTGTAAAGTGCTTTCTTAGTAGCTATTGATACATGTTTGTTCTTTAGTATTGGTGCCATTTGTCCAATGAGTTGGTTTGCCTTATTACATCTATTTTCGATCTTGTCTTCTGATTTGCCACTTGATGATATTATACTTCCTAGGTACTTGAAACTCTTTATATGTTTCAAGGGATGTTCGTTTAGGTGAATCGTTGTTGCTTTTTCTTCTTTAGTTATAGTCAATACCTATGTTTTACTTGTGCTAATTTTCATGCTATGTTCCCTACACATTTCTTTTAGACTATTCATGTGGTCTTACAATTCAGCTCCTGATTTTGCTATTAGTACTTGGTCGTCCGCAAACAGGAGTTCTCAAATGGATATTAACATCCAAAAAACAAAAACTGATAATTAGCAGTGAAAACGAAAGGTCACTAATGAACGTCACAGTAAAAGGAGAGATACTAGAACAAGTAACAAGTTTCTCCTATCTAGGACATACAATAACAGATGATGGCAGAAGAGAAATAGAAACTTAAAAAAAAAAAGAATAGGAATGGCCAAAAATGCTTTCAACGGCATGAAATCAGTATTAACATCTAGAGAGATTAATAACGCATTAAAAATGAGAATTGCCAAATGCTAGGTATATTCAACGTTACAGTATGGCGCTGAATCCTGAACATTGAACAAGCTACTAGAAAGTCGTATTGGAGCCCTGGAGATGTGGATATACAGACGAATATGTCGTTTTTCATGGAAACAAAAACAATCAAGCGCAGAGGTTCTAGAAAACCTGGGAATGAAGCGAGAGGTGATGAAAGAAATAAATAGGAGGCAAGTGAAATATTTTGGCCACGTTAAAAGACATGATACTCTTATAAAAACATACTGGAAGGCAAGGTTGAGGGCAAACGAGCAAGAGGTAGACAACGATACAATGGGAAAGATAACATCAAGAGATTGATGAACATCAGCCTGACAGAATGTACAGTCAAGGCAAGAGATAGACAGTGTTAGAGATCCATTGCAGCCAACCTTCTTTGTGGAGACGGCACTTGATTAATTGATTGATTTTTCGGGTCCTCAATTGTGTGTAAATTAGTTTTGTAATCATTTCCTGTCAAGAAACCCCATAGAATTACTTCAGAAGACGACAGCCATACGCCGCATATTACTTCACGATGGACTGTGGAGCTCATTTTTTTTTTAAAATTATGTCATCAAATTTTTTTCTACATACAAAGTTTAGTGAGACTTTACAAACACCCTGTATAACAAAAACAGCAACAACAACTACACAAACACATTCTAATAGGGATCGAATGCAGGAACACTGTGTTAGTCGGCACAAACGCTATCTTTCACCCTGTCTTTGATAAACGACTCTTGATTAAAGATGCATTAAATCTGTACCTGGTTCTGAATACACGACGGAGATTTGTAGAAGTGTCGTAGCTACAAGTTGCCAGGAAGCAATTTATCAGTCCAAGATAAAAATCGTATCACAAGGTGAAGATAGGAACACCGTGCTGGTTCGGGTAGAAGTGCTCAAGTTAACAGAAAGTTGCGTTAATATTTCTCTCTCTCTCTCTCTCTCTCTCTCTCTCTCTCTCTCTCTCTCTCTCTCTCTCTCTCTCTCTCTCTCTCTCTCTCTCTCTCTCTCTCTCTCTCTCTCTCTCTCTCAACATGTTCCTCTTGTACCTTGCGGTGTCGAGGAGAAGTATAAACATCGTGAGAGTGCCCCGATTATGGGCTTCATGTTGCGTTAATCAAGAAGAGAAAATGAGGGGTACGTTAATTCTTGGCGTCGTTAGGCTGTTGGGTCGGGATATTAATTTATGTTGTTTGAAGTCTGTCTGGCTGTCTCTCTACCTGTGTGTCTTTCTTGTGTTGGGTATATCTTTACAGCATTCCTCCATCCGCCCTTCCGTCCCGTCCGTCTGTCTGCTTGCAATGAAGTCGATCGTCTTGTCTTTTAAACTAAGAAGGAGAGAAATGAGACTATCTTCTTTACATATTTCCTGGAACGTCATGATTCCTCATTTCACATGCATCATCAGTTCAGCTATCTCGGAACAGTTTACATATCTGAAGGAAGGTGCCTTGTAGAGACTGATTGGTTGATTGATGTTAGGAACCGACATCACAGCATTCGGGGCATTCCCATAAGCGCTCCGTCCCCACCCTCAGCAGCCAGCGAAGAGTTCCAACACCACTAGCACCAGTAGCAATCTGATTATATGACCGTTTCGCCTTTCCTCTGAGCGTCGAGTGTCGGCCAGATCCCCTCGTCACTCCTCGCTGTCTCATTCTTGCCAGACCATGGTGATCCATTTGCTCCTCCGAGGTGTACACGTGCTCCCACAAGGCCGCAACCACGTGTGCCTTGTCATGCATCAATACTCCACCAAGTTGTGAAGAGCCAGGCAATCTGTCCGCCTGTTCATTCCCCAGCACACCGGCTTTCTCACACTCTGCCCGAAGCTTGCCTGTCCTCACCTTCAGCATGCTTTCTGAGTCAGTTACAATCACGATGTGTGTGTTTATCGTATTGTAGAGATTAGAACAAGAATAGCATAGAAAGTCTTTTTCAAGATAGAAAACATACATTTAAAAGGCTGTCAATTTCATTGAGATAAAGAGTGTTGAAGTGCTATATAGAAGCTGTGCTGTTATTCATTCATTCATTCAGTAGCATGTCCTTTGCAGAACCTCCCTCCCATAACAGCCTTCCGATAAACCTCTCGATCATACGCAAGATCTCCCGCGTCCGATACACCCATCTGGAGATCATCCGCCGCATCTAGCACCCATCTTCTCTTTCGCTTCCTCTTCCTCTCTTCCCAGGCATATACCCCTCCATTATTGTTCTCTCCAAACTTTAGTGACGTTTCATGTGACCAAAATAGTTCAGTTTTCTTTGTTTTATCGTCTTTAATAGCCAACCTTCTTTAATTTTCAGCTCTTGAAGTATGGATGCATTTGTTGTTTACTTTATCCAAGATATTCTTAGAACTCGTCTATAACATTTTTATCTAAAGGCATTTATACGCTGTTCAGCTTGTTTAGTAAGTGTCCAGGTCTCACAGGCGTATGTTGCAATGGGGAAAATGCATGCTCTTAAAAATCTGATTTGTGTAGTTCTATCTGTCCCTCTCCACAATTTATTCAGTTGTTTTTGTCTTTGAAGAGCAATAGCTATTCGTAGATAAATACAAAACTTGAACAGGCAATATTTACAAACACTGCACAGTCATTAAAAATGCACCCTGTATTTGACAGCTAATGACACATGCTGAAATGGTTCATTCTTTTTATCAAAGCATCTTCCCACAAGACGCTGATCCGATTATTATGCACACCGACCCGTTTATGTGCCTTCCAGTTAGTTCTTATCGACAGTTTTATCCTTGCTGCCTGTGTCATTCCTGTACTGTGCGATTATCGTCATCATTTCAACACAGGTTCTCAGACTTCTTAAAGGGGGTTCATTTTTTAATGATAATTTCATGGACAAACATCGAGGAGTATTTTGTCGACAGTCAGTGTCGTCGTCATCATCTTCTACTTTTGCTGTCAATTGTCACGGAGAGGAATAGTTGACGTTCCAGATCCCAATGAGTGGCACTATATAGTGTCATTCCGTGTGATTGTAACATGTCTTTGGTGTCATCAATCCCCTTTCTTCTCGGGTGTCTTCTTGCTCTCGTAGCAGATCTTCTTTGATGTAGAACCAGTTCTAGGTAGTTGATGGTGATGTATTCTAATGAAATGGCCGAACCATTTGATCTTCTGCCTTTCAGTGTATGTAGCATAAGATGTTGCTCCACTATCTGTCTGATTGGTCAATCAAATACGGTTCAGCACGATACGCCTTAGTCATTCAGTCGGTCGGTCAGTCGCGGTTCCAACTTCACGGCAAAGGGTCGCTCCATTATGCTCCGTTCCTGTGCCAGTGAATATCACACAAAATGCTCCTCACTGCCCAATGTGAAAGGTGGAACAGACAGGAGTCTCGACAAACCATACCCCGCATAGGTATACTATGCATAAGGCCGCTGCCAGAATGCCAACACAAGAGTCCGCCACAAAAATATAGTTCATCGTCGATGGAAGCGGCAGTTACTAGAAAACCAGCAGCGACACATTACTGCATAAGGCATCCTTGTTAGTTCAGCTACCGGCCGGCCGCTATTTTCCCGAACATTCAGTTCACACTACAAACAACCGCCGACAGATGTAAAAGCACCCCACCTGAAGGCCTGTGAAAAGGGGTCTATATTTGAGTCTATACTTTACTCACATTTTGTAGGTCTGGGAGCAAGAAGGAAGCGGTGACCAAGCTTGCCCTCATTTTGGCAAGCGACGAGCCCAGGAATGGAACACACGCTTGACTGCTCTCCTGATATTACCAGGGCAATTTGCTGTCAACTTCGCTAGCTGCGGCAGGCGAAAAATAGATCTAAAATGGAATGACAGGATCTCTAATGTGGAAATTAGAGCAGGGTCTTGACAGTGTCCAGTCAGTCAAGAAATGTTAGTAATATAAGTTACGTTAGAAGCCTTTTCTTTACAGCACGTCCAGTCAACCCCAACATTGTTTGGGCTGCTTCTGTAATATACTAGAGGGCTTCAAGTCAAAACATTAAAACTGTGACAGAAATTACAATATCATGCCGTTGGCTTGTAATCTATTAATATTATTGTTAAGGATGTCATAAGTGTTAAGCACATGACATCATGATGCAGACAAACACAGCGACGTCATAAAGAGAGATTAAAGATGGCCGCCCCACTTTTGACATGCACCAAAGAGGAGCAGCGTTCTGTTATCCGTTTTCTTTTATCAGTGAAGGGGTAAAATCTACAGACATTCTCCCGCGAATAAGGGGCACAGTACGATGATATGAGCAAGTGTATAAGCGAAATAGGAAATTTCAAAACGGCCTGTCGTCTGTGAAGAGGTACAGCAGGTGGTGCACGAGTGGTTACTCACACGTCCAAGAGAATTATTTTTTTTTCCCCTACCGGAAATCCAAGCACTTTATCAGCGCTGGAAGACTATGCATTGAACGCAGTGGAGACTACAGCGAAAAATGACACATTTGTTCTATACTTTTTCAGAATATATTCACCCCCCCCCCCCGGTCACACACACACACACACACACACACACACACACACACACACACACACACACACACACACACACACACACACGCACGACACACACACACACACACACACACACACAACCCTCAAATAAAAAAAAAACATTTAAGCGTTTCATTTGAAGCCCCTCATATAATGATATTTCTATTTCTATTTATGAATCTTGTACAGGGTCGCCGCACACAAGGGTAGACATAGGACAAATCAGACACCGTGGACTTGAGAGTGCTCAAGGCAGGACGACTTGCAGGACGACTTGCAAGGGATCGAAACACTTTTCCTCATGCCCTGATTACCACGACGCTAACCTGATGACCACGACGATAACCTGATGACCACGACGCTAACCTGATGACCACGACGATAACCTGATTACCACGACGCTAACCTGATGACCACGACGATAACCTGATTACCACGACGCTAACCTGATGACCACGACGATAACCTGATTACCACGACGCTAACCTGATGACCACGACGATAACCTGATTACCACGACGCTAACCTGATGACCACGACGATAACCTGATTACCACGACGCTAACCTGATGACCACGACGCTAACCTGATTACCACGACGATTACCTGATGACCAAGATGATGACCTGATGACCACGACGATTTCCTGACGACCACAACGCTAACCTGATGATCAAGACGATGATCTGATGACCAAGACGAAGATATGATGGCCAAGACGATGACCTGACAACCACGACGATTACCTGACGACCACGACGATTACCTGATGACAAAGACGATAACCTGATGATCAAGATGATGGCATGATGACCAAGACGATGACCAGGTGACCAAAAAGATGACATGATGACTACGACGGTGACCTGATGACCGCGACGATTACTTGATGATCAAGACGATGACCCGATGACCACGACGATGATCTGATGACCACGACGATGACCTGATAGCCAAGACGACCACGAAGATGACCTGGTGACCAAGACGATGACCTGATGATCACGACGATGACCTGATGACCACAACGATGACCCGATGACCACGGCGTCCTGCAAAAAAAAAACAGCCACGTGATGATTATGTTCACCTGTACGTTCTTTCTTAATTCATACATAGCTGAGTCTCCGTGGCTAGGTGGTAACGTCACTGCTTTGGGCCCCCGAAGGATGTTGTTTCAATTCCGGCCTACGTCGTTTGGTTTTCGGGTGCAATTTTATCGGAGATTCCCGTGGGTCGCCACTGGAGCTACGGAGTTAGTGCTTTGTTGAGACGCGTTCGATGGGTATCACTCCAGAAAGAGATCGAGCCCTATGAAATACAATCCGGTAGCACGAAATCGACCCTCTTGCCTGTTAATCCTACATAGCTTTGATACTTCGGGAGCCAACCATGGACAATTTCCTAGGTTAGATTTCCACAATATACATTTGGTGTTTGGATCAACTCTGTGGAATATCATCAATAGGGTTGAAGCGGAACACGAAAGACCGAGATTTTTGGAGAGGCATAACAGGGTGGTGGGGCAAATGATGACTCTGATGATGAAACCTGACAAGATGGCGCTCTTGGGTTGGCTTGATAGCGAGGGACACTGGCAACAGGGAAAGCTAATGCATACGCAAAAATCAGTCCGGCGCACTAGAGGTGGTAGCACGTGTATGGACTGCACTTGAATTCAAAGTGAGCCAAAGCAACAACAACAAAATCTCAGGCAATATAATTGTTCAACCTATTGATTGTATCTTAATTATTCACAAAACAGAATGTTTCTGAATGCTTAATTGTCTTTGAATGTTTATTATGCAACACGTAACGTCTTGAGTCGGGTCGGTGTCACTGGTCCCACAATTTTGGAACCACTGAGTTAGCAGCTTTACGTTGGGAACACGTATCTGCCGCTAGATGTCGCTTCTGATTTACTTGACTTGTACAACAGGAGGTGGGCATGACACTGATAACAACAATTCTAAGGGAAAGAAAATGGCCACAGAGAGAATGTGAGACAGCATTTGGTTTATACTTTTAGCAGATTCAGTGCCAAACAAAAAATAGGTTTGGACCAAACAAAAATAGATAGCGGGAAATGGGAAGTAGGGGTGTGTCATAGTTATGACCTAAAAGTTGTTAATATGGTAGCAGACATGCTGTATTACATAGCAAATTAATGAAGGTTGCATTGGGAAAACTGCTGTGTATAAGCCATTGGTAGATACGAAAAGTCACTTAAGACTATTAATCACTCCATAACATTTAATTAGTTAATGAACCAGAGATTTGGTGAGACAACGCAGTATAACTCGCTTTATGATCTCGCTACGTATGAAAAGAAAACAGAGTGGTACTAATTCGATGCTGTCCTAACAAGTAGTCATAAAAGGCAGACCCAGTGACCAGACCATGGATTTCACCCAATGCGACTGCTGGTCACCTTCCTTTAGTCTCTGGAGATATGGCACAGGGGACAGGGTAAGAGCTATTGACCGAGCACCCAGGAGGTTCAACATACTACAGTAGAACACCCATGTATTGTTTGGAGCTCATAGAAATAGAAGGAAGAAGACTAGAAGATGCACTAGACAACATAACCATTAAAAGCTATATAGTTACCGACCGGGATTCGATCCCGATACCTCCAGCTCCTCGCTGCTGGAACAAGAGTGCGTCGACGCAAGACCAACTAGACACCCGAGTTGGTCAGACAGTGAAGTACTCTTATTCCTGCAGCGAGTCGCTGTCCGTCATTTGGAAGTGACAGATTCGAAGCCCTGTCAGTAACTATCATCATCATCATCATCATCATCATCAGCATCATCATCATCATCATCATCATCATCATCATCATCATCATCATCATCATCATCATTCAGTACCCTGCCGGCTGGCGTGGCCGATCATGCCTCTCCACAAAATGCAATCTCCGACGACATAGATCATTTCGTGTGTGACACCTTTCCGTGCCATGACATAAGAATTTCAAGAATGATCTCTGTCTTTCTTATCTCTCTTTTCGCTAATCTTTCCGGTTGTCACATCCTCAGGTCCGGTATGACATTACATTGATGTTGGACAACAGGATGTATTCATCTGACATACAGGACTTCACGTTGGAGTTCACAGCCAGCGAACACAAGCAAGCAAGCACAACATGTTCCAGTATATGTTTTCTCATAATATAACCAACACACGATTACTGCTTCTTTCTGATTTTTGTGATAAGTTGTCTTTGCGACTCGGCTTCCCTCAAAACGTCCAGATTGCTCATTTTGGCTGTCCAATTAATTTTCAGCATTCTTCTATAAAAACATATCTTCAAGGCTTCCAGTGATTCTCTCGCCTGTTTACTACGAGAATTGTCCAGGATTCGTAGTCGCATGTTATAATTGATGTTATGTAACATGCAATAACTCTTTTCATCACTTTCAAGGACAATTACTTATTGCACAAAACGTTCTTCGTGTGATAGAATGCAGTGTTTGCTTTTCATATTCTGTTCTTTATCTCAGTGATGCATCTTCCATCTGATGTTATCCATGTGCCTAGATATCTGAATTTCTGCACTTGCCCCAAAATAACGCCATTTACTTTATTTAGTACCAGGTACTACAGGAGACAAATGAACATCGTAAATTGATTAGAGAAATTAGACGTAGACAGTCAAAATTTTTTGGACATGTTATGAGAAGAAATGGATTGGAGAACTTAGTGACAACTGGCAAGATCGAGGGGAACAGACCAAGAGGAAGACCGAGAGGAAAATACCTGGATGGCTTGGCCACATGGCATGGACGAGACAGGAACACTGAGCTGATCCACGACACTGGTGATCGAGTGAAATGGAGAGTCATGACCGCCCACGCTTTCCGGCATGGCACATGATTGATTGATTGATTGACTTTATTTTCAAATTTAGGCTCAATTTGTTTCTTTGACACAATAGATTTTCACTTTTATACTGTCTAGTGCATCCTCTAGCGCCTACATACATGTATGTTTATTTACGGGCTGCCTTAGTGGTCTCAAAGAGATGCCACATTTTTTCCCCGCTCGCTCGCTTTGAACTCAAGCGTAGTCCTTACACACTACTTCCAGCAGCGCTGGACTGAATTTTGCATGTGTATTAGCTTTCTCTATTAACAGTCTCCCTCAGTCATCAGGCGAATCTTCAGATGCACTTGTAATTTATGTCACCAAGTCAAGGACGATATGTCAACATTTTAGTCCAACTGTCCGGTGTAGGGGTTGAACCTCTTACCTCGGCATCAGCACACCGGATGTTTAAGAACACGCGTTTTTAGTCCATTCGGCCATACTGACCTACGATTCCACAATTGATATTTCTGTCCGTGCATTATTGCTGTTGCATGTTACTCCTTGCAAACGTCATTGCCCAAACATCACAGAACAAAAGCTCTGATTTCAAATCGAAAAACTCGCCAAAGAAATAAATGCTCCAAAATAATACACAAGCAGTGAATCAAGCATAGTGTATCAGTCACGTTCACTATTTTGAGCGTCCTCTAGAGATTAAGTGCCATATGTAGTCTTCTATAGGTTTGATAAACAGATTAATATATAGACGCTGAGATATCATATATGGTAATATATTACCCCCAGAAAGTCGACCATTCAGAAAGCAACTGCAAATATTGGACGCAAACTTGCCAAGAAATCATAAACAGCCAAAATGCTAGTGTTGACTGCTACTGTGATCGCTTGATGTACATAATCAGCCACAACAAGGCTACAGATAAGTAACCTTTGTATATTCTTGTTGTGTTGTTCATGCAGTTGTGTCGGTTTGTGTTTATTTGTTCTGTGCTGAAGAAAGCTGTAGCCGCAAAGTCCATTTTATTTCTTGTAATCGTGTTCTAGTAAAGCTTACAATCTACTTCTCGTGTTTTGGTTATTCATTCATTATAAAGGATCAATCAATCAATCATGTGCCATGCCGGAAAGCGTGGGCGGTCATGACTCGCCATTTCACTCGATCACCGGAGTCGTGGATCAGCTCAGTGTTCCTGTCTCGTCCATGCCATGTGGCCAAGCCATCCAGGTATTTTCCTCTCAATAAGTTCTCCAATCCATTTCTTCTCATAAACATGTCCAAAATATTTTGACTGTCTTCGTCTAATTTCTCTAATCAGTCTACGATTTTCATTTGTCGCCTGTAGTACTTGGTCATTGGTTTTTCTGTCTGTCCATGGTATTCTTTGCATTTTCCTCAGAAACCACATTTCTACAGCCATCAGATGTTTTTCAGCTTGACTGCACATTGTCCAAGTTTCACATCCATACACAAGAACAGGCTCTATGTATCCTCTCAACACTCTTTTTCTCGTTTCAATTTACATCTTTTTATTGGTCAGAATGTCTTTCATCTTGCTAAAGGCTACTTTTGCCATGGCGATTCTTGTTCTAATCTCTTCACAGCATCTCCCATCAGATGTTATGACTGTTCCGAGATAATAATTCTATCGATTCACTTGTTGCAGAATATTCCCATTTACTTTTATATTACATTGTGGTACTTCGTTCTTCCTAGTGACGACCATAACCTGTGTCTTCTTACAATTTAATTCCAACCCCAGCTGCTCTATATTACTATTATTAATTACTATATTACTAGACTATTATATTATATAGGATACGCAACTAATATATTACTTTATCTCATGTCTGCCAGATTGGCGTATACATTAATTTATAGTAAACAATTTCTATGAAAAAATAATGAAACGTAATGCTCTTTTATTTATAAATATTTTATTATTTATTACTATAATATATGTTTATCAAACAATAATGTACATAGTAGTAATTTGTAACTTGTGCATAATATAAAAAAATAATAATCGACACAAATGCAAACTCTGGCATTTCCTGTTATTGTTAACGATCTATGGGACCAAAAGTGAGGAAAAGACGATTCAAAACAAACCGGATTAGCATTGATAGGCATGCATAAAACACGACAGAAGCAGCAGTTTGTGTACTGGGGGATAAATTAGACAAGACCAGAAATAGAACTGTAAGAACACAAGAGACTGAAGTCGGTAACTTTAAGGGAGACTATTTTGTCCCATGGAAATCAGTTTTGTAGTGAGAGACTACGCCAGCCAAAGCCGGACCTCCGTCTTCAACAGTCTTCATCTTTCTACCGATTCTACGCTAGTCCTCATTATTATTAATGATACTTACTACTTAGTTACTGATGAAAAACATGGCCAAGTGTAGACTCCTTCATTCCGAATAGCAACAAATTTGTCATTGCTTTACTGGTTTATTATTTGTTGTCTGTTGCTAGCAGCGTGCAAGTCTTTGATACAAGCAAATACCACAGTTACCATGAAATTGGTGGCTTTGTTCTCAGAATTGAACCAGCTGTACCCAAATTTGACGAAACTTCATGATGTTGGAAGTAGTGTGGAGAATAGATCCTTGCTGGTGATACAAATTTCTGATAATGTGGACGAAGTTGAACCAGGGGAACCATATTTTAAATATATAGGAAATATGCATGGGAATGAAGCGGTTGGCCGCGAAATATTAATAAATCTTGCTCAATATTTGCTTTTTAATTATGATGAAGACCCCATTGTTAAGAAGATGGTTGATTCTACTAATATCTTCATAATGCCATCAATGAACCCTGATGGGTTCGAACATGCAAATCCAGGTGATTGTTCCAGCACGAATGGGAGATTGAATGCTAATGATATAGATCTGAACAGAAATTTTCCTGATCAGTTTGGAGGAAATAAAGGTGAGATTCAGCCAGAAACCAAAGCTGTTATTGAGTGGATTAAGAATAATCCATTTGTGCTGTCAGCAAATCTTCATGGAGGAAGTGTTGTGGCTTCATATCCCTTTGATGATTCACAGGATCATCCTGTTGCGGGCAGGTATAGTGCGGCACCAGATGATGATGTTTTTAGGCTACTTGCTCATTCTTATGCCAACAAGCACAAAACTATGGCTAGTGGACAGCATTGCCAGGAATTTTTTTCCGAAGGAATAACCAATGGAGGTCAATGGTATGATGTGCCTGGTAAGTGTTTGAGTCCAGGTGTTCATTATAACTTTCATGCGTTTCAGTTATATAGTTAGTTAGTCGACATATCATCCTCATTGCACATTGAACCATTCAGTCCATAAGTGCTTGCACCCTCTCCTCAGTAAATCCCGCAGCGTGTAGCGTCTAATAATGCCAGTTGTGTGTTGGTTTATTGATCTTCTTTGGCTTCCTGCGTAGTATTAATGTTTGGCAAAGCCTCTTTTAACTTGCTGTTCTCACAGTGACCATGGTAGTAGATTCACAGTCATCACTTGGTTCTCGCTAACGACTTAAACGACTTATTTCTCGTAGACCATTCAGTATATCAGCCTAGTCCATGGATTGTCTGCCCTCCAAAGTAGCCTTACCTGCAAGTCTGTCAGCCTGCTCATTTCCTTGTACATGTGCATGCCTTGGCATGAAAATGAACTAATCTTTGCAAGCCGTAACCACTCCAGAGATAACTATCTCCGGACCTACCCCATCTCTTATCTTACTGAGCATACTCATGGAGTCACTAAAGAAACATGACCGAGTTAAGGTCTGTGTCTCGAGCTATGTTATTGCTTTTACTTACCTTGTTGTATAGTGTTAGTCGCGGCTCCAACTTTACGGCAACTGGTTGTCCCCATTATGCTCCTTTCCTGTGCCAGTGAATATCACACAAAATGCTCCTCACTGCCCAATGTGAAAAGTGGAACAGATAGGAGTCTCGGCAAGCCAACAGCCTGCACAGGTACACTGTGCATAATGCCACTGCCAGAATGCCAACACAAAAGTCCTCCACGAAAAATACAGTTCATCGTCGATGGATTTGGCAGTCACCAGAAAGACTTAATTGACCCGGGTTTTATCCCACATGGCTCATTCTCTTTCCGCAGGGTGACCCACCGATAGCGCCGCAGAAAGCATGAAATCCGTAGCTCCAGCGATGACTCCCAGGAGTCTCCTGAAAAATGCATTTGTGAACCGAAAAGCCAAACCAGACATTTCAGCAACAGCCAGCCGCCATTGTTCCGAACATGCAGTTCACAGTATAAACAACAGCGGACGGATATAAAAGCATTCCACATAAATTTCACAGCTCACAATCTCACGCCACACACTCACTCAGTAGCAGGGCGATGGAACCATGTACTACCAGTCCAAAATGAGGAATATGCGAAGACAAACCGTAGCCACAAGCGTAAACACTCCAGAGGCTTTAACCGTTCAATGCCTGTCCGCCATGTTGGGGACCGGAAGTCCAATTAGAAAGTGTCATCATCATGATGTGCCCTGCCAAGGTATTCATGTTTCTCCACAGATCTCGGCCATTGGTGTTCTGGATCAACTCTGCTGATATTCCTCCAGGCCATTGTCTCAGTCCATCCAGTACAATTTCTCTCTGTCTACTTCTGCCTCTCTTCCCACTGACCTTTTAAGTCATCACAATGTTTTTAGTTTCTCTTTTCATCATCATCATCAAGTTCCGTGCCGGCTGGCGTAGGAATTCATGGCTGTCCACAGATCTTGGTCTTTGGTGTTCTGGATCAACTCTGCTGATGATATTCCTCCATGCCACCACCTCAATCCATCCAGCATCATTTCTCTTTTCACATTACATAAATAAAGATTGTTGTTTGTCTCTTTCGTATAGTTTTTTTCTTATAGGAGTGGCAGGCTTTCCTTCAGCAATTCGAAAAAAGAGAGGAACTGCTGGATGTTTTTCCCAAGAACATTCTGGTGTCATCATCATCATGTGCCCTGCCAAGGTATTCATGTCTCTCCACAGATCTCGGCCATTGGTGTTCTGGATCAACTCTGCTGATGATATTCCTCCATGCCACTGTCTCAATCCATCCAGCATCATTTCTCTTTTCACATTACATAAATAAAGATTGTTGTTTGTCTCTTTCGTATAGTTTTTTCTTATAGGAGTGGCAGGCTTTCCTTCAGCAATTCGAAAGAAGAGGGGATCTGCTGGATGTTTTTCCCAAGAACATTCTGGTGTGGTGGGGAATGAACAGATGGACAGATTGGCTGGGTTTGCACCCCTTGGTTGGGTATTGGTGCATGATAAGGCAGATGTGGTCGGGGCCCTTTGGAATTGTGTGTTCTCTGCAGAAGAACCGGTGGATAATTACAGCTTGGTAAGAATGGTGTTGCAGGGAGTGACGAGAGGATCTGACTGACACTCAAAGCTTAGAGGAAAGGCCAGACAGGTATATCAGACTGCTACTGGTACCAATAATATTGGGATTCTTTGCTTTCTGTAGCAGATGCGGACTGAGAATGTATGGGAATGCGTAGCAAAGGAAATGTAAACTAATGATATAATATTGTTTTCAGGTGGCATGGAGGACTACAACTACTTACACAGCAGCTGTATGGAGATTACCATTGAGCTGTCATGTTGCAAGTATCCACCTGCAGAACAGCTTCCACAGGAGTGGGAGAATAACCGGGAGGCTCTGCTGGCCTACATTGATTTGGTATGCTTGTTTCTTTTGTGGTTGATTCTGCTCATAATTGTAGCCATTACTTCTCTGCTCATAATTGTAGCTGTGACTTCTCTGCTCATCTGCTCATAGATGTAGCCGTAATTTCTATGCTCGTAACTGCAGTTGTGACTTCTCTGTTCATAATTGTAGCAGTTACTTCTCTGCTCACAATTGTAGCCGTGACTTCTCTGCTCATAAATGTAGCCGTAACTTCTATGCTCGTAACCGCAGTTGTGACTTCTCTGTTCATAATTGTAGCAGTTACTTCTCTGCTCACAATTGTAGCCGTGACTTCTCTGCTCATAAATGCAGCCATAACTTCTTTGCTCGTAACCGCAGTTGTGACTTCTCTGCTAATAATTGTAGCTGTGACTTCTCTGCTCATAGATGTAGTCATAACTTCTATGCTCGTACCGCAGTTGTGACTTCTCTGTTCATAATTGTAGCAGTTACTTCTCTGCTCTCAATTGTAGCCTTGACTTCTCTGCTCATAAATGTGACCATGACTTCTTTGCTCATAAATGTAGCCGTGATTTCTCTGCTCATAATTGATTTGTATATTTGTAACAGGATAGATCAAAAAGTGAACAAGTCGGAGGACCTGGATGCTATAATGAGGAAAGAGATCCAGTCACTTGTGAATGCGGGACTCATCAGTGAGGCCACTGCAAAAACGCTCACACCATGTGGCTCGCACACTCCTCAGATGTACGGTCTACCCAAACTTCACAAGCCCGGCATCCCGCTAAGACCTATCCTGTCCATGGTTAACTCTGCACAACACCGAATGGCGAGGTGGCTGGCCGAAATGTTAAAGCCAGTACGACAGTCCTTCGATCCTAAAATACTCAGAGATACATTCCAACTAGTGGAATTATTGGATACTATGGACATAAATAACAAACACATGGCATCCATGGATATAGCCTCCCTATTCACTAACGTTCCATTAGAGGAGACAGTGCAAATAATAAGGGAGCGCATTGAAGACAAACAACTAAAATTAGGCATACCAACATCTATTCTGGAGAGGCTACTACTACTTTGTACCGCCAACATACAATTCAATTTTCTAACTAAGTCATACCGCCAAATTGACGGAGTGGCCATGGGGAGTCCTCTTGGTCCTATTCTAGCGGACATCTTCATGGCACATTTAGAAGAAAAGAGATCCTCAGACATCAACAACTTGGCCTTTTACCGTCGTTATGTGGACGATCTACTAATTATCACCACAGACGAGCTACAAGCAACATCGCTTCAGGCCACAATGAACAGGACGCATAAAAACATCTCTCTGTCTATGGAACACGAACACAACGAAGCGTTGCCGTTCCTAGATATTCTAATGAGACGTAGAGCAGACGGCACAATTCAAAGATCGGTGTATCGCAAAGGAACATGGACTGGCCAATACCTAAATTTTCAGAGCTTCACACCTGTCCAGTACAAACGGGGCTTAGTACGGACCTTGTTTGACCGTGCTAGAAAGATATGCACCCAGGACACACTGACAGAGGAATTTGAAACTCTGAAGAATGTCTTAAACCTGAATGGGTACTCCACAGGATTTATAAAGCGCCACTGCCAACAGCCTAAACCCAAAGCAGACGTAACTACAGTCCCTAAACTCAAGGTATTCATCCAGCTAACCTTTCGAGGGGATGACGTAATGCAACGTCTACAAGACCGGCTTACTACAGCTGTAGGCCGAACATTCTGTGCGGCAACTCCAGTCATTAGATTTAAAACCGTACTGATTCCTACACCAGCAGTCAAAGAGCCTGTTCCTCTGTACGCCACAAACAATTGTATTTACCAATTCACATGTAGATGCCAGGCCGTTTATATTGGTAGAACAGAGAGACAGCTTAACAAACGGGTGTTAGAACACATACCTCAATGGGTCAACAAGATACAACACACAGGAGATGCTAGCCTCGTGGGGCCGACACACCGGAAGCTCTCGGCGTCTTCAATTGGTAGGCACATCGTCGACAGTGGCCATGTGGTGGACAGAAACACTGCCTTTCGCGTGTTGTTTAACACACAAAATACTCGCTTGTTAAAATTTGCAGAAGCAATTATGATCTATCAACGCAAGCCAGAATTGTGCAAACAGAAAGCCATGTTAGTCAGCTTAAAATTACCGTGGTAGATAAGTGACATTACTGTGCGAATATGTGTATATTTCAACTTGAAGGATTTATCTAGTTAATTCACGTAAGTTGTGTGATTTCTGCAGTATGTACCTGACGAGATGCAGCGAAATATGCCAGGCAATAAATCGTGCAATCTATTGTTTGTGTCTTCGTTATTCATATTTGTAACATTTTATGCAATGGATTCTTATCAGTGAACACTAGAAAAAAAGATTTCTTGCATGTTACAGAGAACCAGTTTTAACATGTGACTGAATCCTGGACAGTTAATAAACAGGTGAAAAAAATCCCTAGAAGCCTTGGAGATGGTATAATAGAAGAATGCTGAAATTAGTTGAACAGCCAAAATGAGCAATGTAGACATTTTGAAGGAGGCCAAGTCGCAAAAACAACTTATCACAAACACCAGAAAGAAGCAGTCATCATATTTTGGTCACATCATGAGAAAACAAAAACTGGAACATGTTGTGACAACTGGAAAGATTTGTGAAAAGAGAGATAGAGGAAGACAGCATGAGAAAATTCTTGACAGTCTTGTGTCGTGGCAAGGAAGGGAGTCAACACATGAATTGATCCATGCCATCAGAGATCACAATTTGTGGAGAGGGATGATTGCCCTTGCCAGCCAAACAAGGCACTGGGTGATGATGATGTTAGCTTGTGTAAAGAAAATATAATAGAACAAAGAAAAAAATAGCTCACCTAAGAACAGCATTTCATGGACTATGCCAGAAATTCAAAAGGGTTGTAATGCAATATAGATCCTGGCTCATACCTAGAAATGAAGAGTCCTTAAATTCGAGAGAATTGACTTCATTGCACCAGGTTTAATCCTAATGGCTCAGTCTCTTTCCACAGGGCGGCCTGCTGAAAGCATCACACAAAGCATGAACTCCCTAGTTCCAGCGATGACCCCAAGGAGTCTCTGAGAAAAATGCACTCGTGGACCAAAAGACGTAGCCCGGAATCAAACGCACAACCTTCGGAGTGCGAGGCAGACAGCTTGACCACTTCACCACGGAGACTCCCTGAAGAGTCCTACAAATTGGCAAATGAAGGTGGTAGACTACAGCAGCCAGATATAGACATACTCTATGATGAGGCAGAGAGGTTGATAAGAGTGTTTATAGAACCAAGTGGGATCAGAGCATCCAGGCCACTCAAGAGATGGGTGGAGGTCAGCATAGCTGAATGGTTCAGAATGCTCATTTTTAAACATTCAGTGCTGATGCCAAGGTAATGGGTTTCAACCCTTAACATCAGTCAGCTGGACTAAAATTTTGACTTTCCGTCCTCGGCTTTGAGGATCTGGTCGACGCTCAGGAAAGGCCAGGCGGGCACATAATCACAGTGCAACTGGTACCATTAGTAATGGGACTTGGACTCTTCACTGGCTGTTAAATATTTGTTGTTGTTTTTGCGCTCACTCGCTTTGAACACGAGCGTAGTCCATCCACGTTACTTCTAGTAGCACTGGACTGAATTTTGCATGTGGATTAGCTTTCCCAATTACCAGTGTCCCTCGCCATCAGGTGAACCTACTCCAATTTCAGAGGTTCTTGTAATTTACGTCCCCAAGTCAAGGACGAGAAGTCAACATTTTAGTCCAACTGGCCGGTTTAGTGGTTGAACCCCCTACCTCAGCATCAGCACAATGGATATTTATGTACGAGAGCTCTTATCCATTCGGCCATACTGCCCTCCTGGTTGTTGAATATGAGAACTGAGCATGCATGGGAATGTGATGTTGTTTCTCAACTCAACTCGTCTTGTAAGTTCCAGCCAGTGCCTAGATTACTTATTTGGTTATTTAATTTACTTGGCTGTTTCATTACCACTTATTCACAGGTTCACATTGGCATCAAAGGATTTGTGATCGATTCTGAAACTGGCCAGGGAATTTCCTCAGCCGTCATCTCAGTTGACGGCATTAGCCATAATGTCACATGTGCTTCGTCATTTGGAGATTACTTCCGTCTGCTCATACCTGGAGTGTATACAGTCAGAGCCAGTGCTGATGGGTAAGGGGTGTGTGTTGTTTTCTCAAGTGTGGTTTGATTGGTTGATAAATAGATTTGATGGATTGGAAATATATTGGTTATATTAAAGATTAAGATAGCACCAGAATGTGGCATTACAAAATGAAAGAAAAATGCTGTGACATTACAATAGAAGAGAAGATACTGTGACATTATAATAGAAGGGTCAATGCTGTGACATTATAATAGAAGGGTCAACGCTGTCACATTATAATAGAAGGGTCAATGCTGTGACATTACAATAGAAGTAGAAATGCTGTGACATTACATTAGAAGGAAACATGCTGGGACATTGCAGTAGAAGGAGAAATGAGGAGAAATGTTGGGACATTACAATAGAAGGAGAAATGTTGGGACATTACAATATAAGGGTCACTGCTTTGACATTTCAATAGAAGGGAAGATGCTGTGACATTACAATAGAAGGAAAGATACTGTGATATTACAATAGAAGGCGAAATGTTGGGTCATTACAATAGAAGGAGAAATGTTGGGACATTACAATAGAAGGAAAGATACTGCGACATTACAATAGAAGGAGAAATGTTGTGACATTACAGTAGACGGAGAAATGCTGTGACATGACAATGGAAGGAAAAATGTGACATTACAATAGGAGAAATGTTGTGACATTACAATAGAAGGAGAAATGTTGTGACATTACAATAGGAGAAATGTTGTGACATTACAATAGAAGGAGAAATGTTGAGACATTACAATATAAGGAGAAATGTTGTGACATTACAATAGAAGGAGAAATGTTGTGACATTACAATAGAAGGGAAGATGCTGTGACATAGCCAGAATGAAAAACACTCCAGAGGCCTTAACAGCTCAACAGCCTATCCACAATATTCGACCGGAAGTATATAGTATTTGTAATATCATATATATAATATTGTATAGCATTTATAGTAATTATTAAAAAAAAACTTTTTTCAGTAATTGTAATATTTACTGTAATTGTAAACAACTAGTTATGGCAGTTGTAAATTAACATTTGCAATGATTATTGCAATAATGATTTAAAAAAAAAACCATTTACAGTAATAATAAAATAGTATTTGTAGAATGGTCATTACAGTAATTGTTGAAAAGCATTGACGGAAATTGTAAAACAACATATTGTTTGTCTGACGTCCACGTCTAATTTTTCTAATCAGTTTACGATTTTCATTTGTTTCTTGTGGGACTTAGTCATAGGTTTTTCTGTCTGTCCATGGTATTCTTTGCATTTTCCTCAGAAACATTTCCACAGCCATCAGATGTTTTTTAGCTTGTCTGCTCATTGTCCACACTTCACATCCATACAAAAGTACAGGTTCTATGTAACACATCAACACTCTTTTTCTCGTTGCAATTGACATCTTTTTATTGATCAGTTTGTGTTTCATCTTGCAAAAGGCTGCCTTCGCGTGGCGATTCTTGTTCTAATCTCTTCAAGGCATCTCCTATCAGATGTTATAACTATTTGAAGATAATTGTGCCAATTCACTTGTATAAGAATAACCATTAAGTAATTGTAGAACAACATTGAAAGAAATTTTAAAATTACACATGCAGGAATTGCAAAGTAATTAGTGTGACTTCTTGCTGAAAGGTCTGATGTGTGCTTTGTGTAGGTATGTGGAAGATGTTAAAGAAAGCATCATTGTACCAAGTGGAGATGGCGTGCAAGTCAACTTCACCCTTACAAAGAGAAGTGCCAGGTAGGTGTTTTACAAGTCATTAATTGTCAGTTTTGTGTGTGTGGGAATTGCATTAGCGCAGTTGCTAGCTCTTTTACCTCCTGGTCTGATGGTCATGTGATGCATTGTTTGTTGTTGTTCTCGCTCGCTTTGAATTCATAAGCATAGTCAATACACACTATTTTTTGTAGCACTGGGCTGAATTTTGCGTGTGGATTAGCTTTCCCTATTACCAGTGTCCCTCACCATTATGCGATTGCACTCCGACTCCAGAGGACTTGTAATTTACATCCCCAAGTCAAGGACGAGAAGTCAACATTTTAATCCAACAGACCTGTGTAGGGGTTGAACCTCTTACATCAGCATCAGCACACTGGATGTTGTTTAAGAACAAGTGCTTTTGTCCTTTTGGCCTTGCTGACCTCTAAAGTGTTTGAATTCTGTGTGAGGCAGGAATTTTTTCACATACTCCAAGACTGAACTAAAATGTCACATATATAGGCAAACCTTTAGGTCTAAAGAAACAACAGTGGAAGATTAAACTCTATGGACCACTGAGTACACTGAAAAGGACAGTTAAATTCATACAAGAGACAACATTGCAGGTTTAGGCAAATTTCATACACGAGACAACATTGCAGATATAGACACATTTCATACAAGAGACAACATTGCAGAAATAGACTGCCATGGATCTAGGTCAGGTCATGGTCCACCTGGTACAGATAGCCTACAGCTTCACACAGTCCGACGTGAAGATGAGAAGATCGAGAATCACGTCATGCATGAGGCGAATCGCTGAGCAGGGGATAACATCTCCTTGAAGGCTCATTCATGTCTAGACTGTGTTCAGGGTCGGATTGATGATGGCAAATTGCAGAATTTTATCTTGCTGCCACATTGTGTACATGCCGAGCTGGTGAAACATAGTTTGAATGCTGACGTCGTCTGAGAGCTTTGTTGACCAAGTTGATTGTAGAGTGCAAGTATGATCTGTTTGCAGTTTTGGTAACAGTGTTTATTGACCGTGATGAGGCAATTTGTGACTTGTTATAAAGAGATGATAATACACTGTGTCGAAATAATGCTGCTGTTGTGTCATGAAGAGTCATCGTTGAAGTGATGTTCATATTTGCGTCATGTGTGTGTAAAGAGTCATATAAAAGTCGCTTAAAAGTCGACAGTGTCGACTTCATTGCACCGGGTTTTATACCATATGGCTCAGTCTCTTTCCGCAGCGTGGAAAGCGTCGCACAAAGCACAAACTCCGTAGCTCTAGCGACGACCCACAGGATTCTCCGAAAAATTTAACTCGTTAACCGATGGACGCAACCCAGAATCGAACCCACAACCTTCTGAGCCCGAGTTAAACGGCTTGACCACTTCGCCACGAAGAAAAAAAAGAGTCATATTCACAGAGGAAGTAAGAAGTCTGGTTGCTAGTCCACATTAAGTAGAGCTATAAGCGCACCACAGTCGGCATGGTGGCATGTGTACATTCAGATACAAGATACCCCTGGAGAACAACAGGACACTCCGCGCCAGTTCGACTTATAAGCTTGTTGGCATACAACAATCTGTTGATGGCATACATGTGCTATGGAGCCAAGAATCACCGCTAAACTCATTGACGCACCCTCTAAACTCATTGGCATACCGATAAGCTTGTTGGCATACATGGGGGACCGTCCATCAAATGGATGAAAGAAGAAGAGGAAGAAAGGATTCTTTTCTCGCTGGTCTGGGTTTCCCAGCCTGCCAAGCCTAAAATGAATACCAGAAAAGGTTGTAGGAAGTAAAGGCATGCAGCGTGATGTTGATCATATCACTCCTGCGGTATTGGTTGGTCTATTAAACAAATATTGGTTACAATCATATGCCCAATGCACCGAGGGCGTGTAAAAAGATCCTTTACTTTAAAATGTTTTTAAAGGGTGAATGTAGTCAAAGTAAGATGATGTCACTGTGTTGTGAAGAGTTAGGTGTATAATATACTAGGATTAGAAAGAATTGCAGAGATCAGCATGGCGGAGTGGATAAGAAAGCGCATCCTTAAACATCCGGTGTGCTGATGCCGATGTAAGGGGTTCAACCCATACATCAAACTATTGGACTAACATGTTGACTTCTCGTCCCTTGACCTTGGGGACAGTAAATTACAAATACCTATTAAGTCTGATGGCAAGAGTGTAATAGGGAAAGCTAATCCACATGCAAAATTCAGCCCAGCACTACTAGAAGTGGTGTGTATGGACTATGCTTGAGTTCTGAGCGAGCGAGCGAAAAAAAAAAAATTTGCCAAATACTGTTACGTTTATTTGTACACGTAAAGAATATTCAATCATACATGTCAGATGTATTGGTACAAATAAATAGTAAATCACATTGTCACATTGATTGATAGACTTGAAGAATAGCCAACCATACATACCACATTGATTAGTACATACGAATAGAGAGAGGATCACAGTGTCACACTTATTGGTGCACATGAAGAATAGCCATTCACAGTGTCACATTTATTGGCGCACATGAAGAATAGCCAGTCACAGTGTCACACTTATTGGTGCACATGAAGAATAGCCAGTCACAGTGTCACACTTATTGGTGCACATGAAGAATAGCCAGTCACAGTGTCACACTTATTGGTGCACATGAAGAATAGCCAGTCACAGTGTCACACTTATTGGCGCACATGAAGAATAGCCAGTCACAGTGTCACACTTATTGGCGCACATGAAGAATAGCCAGTCACACTGTCACATTTATTGGTACACATGACAAATAGCCAGTCACACTGTCACATTTATTGGTACACATGACAAATAGCCAGTCACACTGTCACATTTATTGGTACACATGACAAATAGCCAGTCACACTGTCACATTTATTGGTACACATGACAAATAGCCAGTCACACTGTCACATTTATTGGTACACATGACAAATAGCCAGTCACACTGTCACATTTATTGGTACACATGACAAATAGCCAGTCATACTGTCACATTTATTGGTACACATGACAAATAGCCAGTCACACTGTCACATTTATTGGTACACATGAAAAATAGCCAGTCACACTGTCACATTTATTGGTACACATCACAAATAGCCAGTCACACTGTCACATTTATTGGTACACATCACAAATAGCCAGTCACACTGTCACATTTATTGGTACACATGAAAAATAGCCAGTCACACTGTCACATTTATTGGTACACATCACAAATAGCCAGTCACACTGTTACATTTATTGGTATACATGACAAATAGCCAATCACACTGTTACATTTATTGGTATACATGACAAATAGCCAATCACACTGTCACATTTATTGGGGTACACATTGACAAATAGCCAATCACACTGTTACATTTATTGTACACATATGGACAAAATAGCCATCACAAACTGTCACATTTATTGGTACACATCCAATAGCCAGTCCACACTGTCCACATTTATTGGTACACATGACAAATAGCATCACTGTCACATTTATTGGTACACATGACAAATACCAATCACACTGTCACATTATTTATACATGACAAGCCGCACGTCAATATTGGTACACATGACAAATAGCCAATCACACTGTACATTTATTGGTATACATGACAAATAGCCAATCACACATTCCATTGTATTGCAATAGCATCCATGTCACATGAAATACAAATCCATCCATCCATCATGTGCCATGCTGATAAGCGTGGGCGGTCACGTTTTGCCACCTCACTCGATCACCAGAGTCGTGGATCAGCTCCGTGTTTCTGTCTCGGCCATGCCATGTGGCCAAGCCATCCAGGTATTTACTTCTCGGTCTTCCCCTGGGTCTCTTCCCTTCGATCTTGCCAGTTGTCGCCAAGTTCTCCAAGTCATTTCTTCTCATAACATGCCCAAGAAATTTTGACTGTCTGCGTCTAATGACTCTAATCAGTTTACAATCTTCATTTGTTTCTTGAAGGACTTGTTCATTGGTTTTTATGTCTGTTCATGGTATTCCAGTCCACAAGACTGTATCATCTGCATATCTAATGTTATTGATGTATCTTCCCCCAATTTTGATTCCTCCCATATCTTCTATATTTCTGAAAATATTTTCACTGTTCAGGGAAAAAAGATTTGGAGACATTACACATTCCTGTCTCACACCTCTTTTAATAGGCTGATATTGACCTACATCATTTTCAATTCTGATGGCAGCTTGTTGTTTCCAATATATGTTTTTTTACAAGTCTAAGGTCTTTTCCATCAATTTGTAGCATCTTCAAGCATCCTTATCATGTCGACATGTCTCACTTTATCAAAAGCCTTTGTGTAGTAAATAAAGCAAAGATATAGATCTTTGTTTACTTCTATAGAATGTTCAATTATTGTTCTCAGTATATACACAGCATTTACTGTACCCTTGCCTTCTACAAACCCACATTTTTCTTCTCCTATTTCGGGTTGTAGATTCTTCCTAACTCTTTGATAATTCTCAGCAAAATCTTCGTGATGTGGCTCATTGCACTAATTTTTCGATGCTGATCACATTCCAAGGCTCCTGATTTCTTCGGGATTGCAATAAATATAGAATTACATAATTCAGGAGGTATATCTCCAGTTTCATATATTGCGTTCAGCAGTCTGCTAACTTGGTCTATTCCATATTCGTCACTCTAAGGCATTGATCATTCCAGTTTTCATATAGTTAAGAGCATCCTGAATTTCCATCTTCAAAATTGATGGTCCTTCATTATTATTCTGATGCTCATATTGTTCTTCTCTTGTAGCATCATAAAGGTCTTTCACATAATCTGACCACGCATGTAAAATCTGATCTTTATTTATTATGATTTTGCCGTCTTTTGGTTATTAGGCAACCCTTTGATGTGTGTGGTCTTTTGTTAGTGATGTCATTAATTCTTTTGTGCATTAATTTGGTATTCCGGGTGTTGTGTTGGTTTTCAATTTCCTTGCAATTTTCCTTAGGCCATGTTTCTTTTGCCTCTTTGCATAGCTTCCTAATTGTCCCGTGAATCTCTTCATATTTTTCCTTGTTATTATTGTTGTTTCTTCTTATTTCCATGAGTTCTAAGATGTCTTCCATCATCCATTTCTTGCGTCCTATTATCTTTATTTTTGAGATGGTTGTTTGTGCAGCTTGGTTGACTGATTTCTTTAATATTTCACATTGGTCGTTGACATCTTGAAATAATATTTCCATATTGGACAATGCATCAAATCTGTTCTTTACTTCTAAGTTGATTTTATCTTTCATCTCCTTACTCTTCAGTGCCTGTAGATCAAATTTTGTGTTTCTTGGTGTGTAATTTACTTTCTTTAATTTGATATGTATATTGCTTAAAACTAATCTGTGGTTGCTGTAGCAGTCTGAGCTTGGTATATATTTTGCGTCTTTTAAGGCATTTCAAAATCTTCTGTTGATGAGAATGTAATCAGTCTGATTTTTGATCTTATGATCAGGATGTCGCGGAATGTTGACTATTTTGATAGACAAGGATCAGAAATAGCAACCAATAAACTTTCCGAATTCCGAAAGACTAATCACTGTCGAAGAAGAGCCCGAAATGGCTCGAACTGGGATGTATGATTCGGAACAGTCCCAGGAATGACCAAGTCTTCAGACAGTGTTCAGGCACAGATAGGTAAAGCGAACAACCGTACTAGTATTCTAGACAGTAGGCTTAAGGAATCTGGCGACAAATGCCTGCAAAAATAAAAGAGCCCCCTTTACTGATCCTTTCTCACAACACGGAGAAAGAGTACCAATATACAGTTATAACTCTCATTACTCCACTCGCAATCTTTTAATATTAATCCTTAACTTATAACAAACTAGTGGCTTGTTACAGTGTAAAATATAACAATGAAATTTAATGTGAAATGGCTGGACAAGTATCAGTGTAGTCTAGCTACGGTATCTGCACAGAAAATCATAAACTGAATTGCTGGGTTATGGTGTCAGACGTTGAGCTGGTCACTTAGCTCATGACTATGCTCGCAGGTTGTCGACTCGGATGATGTTCACAGGCAAGTTGCTGATTCACACACTCTCCGGCCATAGACAGGGTGTTCAAGTCAGGTACGTATTCGTTGCTGCTGGTTGATGGCTCAGTGATACCACCAATGAAGGTGCAGAACTTCTGGAAGTTAATCACACACAAAAAACAGAACCAGTGAATGCTTGTCCTACACTCAGGATACACTCATTGCACCTCTCGCTCTCAGTCTCATATTCAGACACGACTAGCATCACAAGACTATCACCTCTGTCACAGACACATCACTAGCGCTATGACAACACAAAGGACAAATGGCTAAAGTGTACAACTACTATTTTCCTTAGTCACATATTATCAATCTCATCAGACTCAGATGCACATGTATTCCAGTCTACAGACACTGACACATCAATGTATATTTCTGAGTCTGATCACACTCTACAACATTCTTACTATAATGCATTCACATATAATGTAAATCACACCAATTACATTTAACACTATGAAGTGTACACAATGAGTATGAATCCCACAGATTACATTTAACTATGAAGCACGAACATCGATTACAAATCACACAGATTATATTTACTCGACAACGTATCACCATGGATTATGACTCACAGATTACATTCACGTGACGAAGTATGAACATAGATTATGAATGACACAGATTCCTTTCATTCAAAGTACACCACCGATTATGAATCAAACAGAGTACATTCAATCGACGAAGGAACACCATAGATTATGAAGCACACAAATTACATTTACTTGACGAAGTACGAACATATATTATGAATCATACAGATTTTATCTCAGCACATGAAGCAGTATTGTAAATTATAATTCTGATTCACTCCCAAAATACACAAATTAAATTCTACAGGAGGTTGAAGTATTAACATAGATGTAGAAGGTAGGCAGTGAAGGACTGCGTTGAAGCAAGGATACTGATGTGAATGGGAGGCCGGTCCCACGCTGTCATGAGGTGACCTCTGACACGCGTGGTCTCCAGTAGACTATGTGAAAGAATTATTTCACAATTAATTAATCAGTATTTCCTATCACCATTTATTCCTCCGAATTACCCATGTCTATAATTATATTCTTCACTGGTGATATATTATTCTAATATATATTATATTAGTCCCTAGTTAAACATCAAGCTTCATTGTCTGTCCATTCTTCGATAGCCCAGTGCCCGCCTGTTAGATTTCGCCATTTTGTGTCGCCGTTCCCTTCATTCTTCATTCCTCTATTTTGGTCTTAGTATAATCAGCGTCTCCATTATTTATATATTTATTCCGGCTGTAGTTTACGATCCCTGTTCTCTAACATTAGTTATTGCTTAGTTCACCCTGAATCTACACTACAAATACCGGTAAATATATACATGTAAATTTGTACTACTTAATTAAAGCAACGTACCTTCCAAATTGTGATGATTAAACCTCTCCATGGGGGAACAGTGCCACTAGCAGTATAAATATTAATTTAGGGTTTCAATTGGGTTCTCAATTTGTTTCTTCCAAATATAGGCTAACTAGAGCCTGGATTCTTTTGATGCAAGGTGTCCTTTTACCGCTAGTATCAGCTCCTGTGTCTTCACCGCTTCGGGTCAGTCATCGAAAATGGACACTCTGCCGGCTGACGACAACTGGCCAGGCAGATTCTCGTGTTGCCACCAGGTTCGCAGGCCAAAACTGAATATGTTATTCAGCCAAACTTGCGCTGGGGCAGCAGGCATGCACAACTTATAGTTCTATAATATACTGTATAATATATAGTTTAAAAACCCTAGAATATTCACTAGGTTTATAGGAGATTAAATTTTCGCCAATGATACATGCATATCTATAGTTATCTACAAACATGGGAAAATAGGGAGAAGATCGTTTTTTCTAGCTATATATATATATATATATATATATATATATATATATATATATATATATATATATATATATATATATATATATATATATAAAAATGAAAAATACAATCTTAAACGTAATTTAAGCAAAACTGGAGGGGAGACCGTCAATTACGTCACACAGAACTCCTCCATGTCCATAATCTCTGTGGGTGCTGTTTATACCAGGTGATTTCCAATAATCACATCATGCTCTTTTGCTTACTGTACAAGTCTGCAACCTTTCATTCTGTTCCCCTAGTCCATACTTGCCTACTATGCATCCGTCCTGTTGATTTCCAACTTTGGCATTCCAGTCACCCATTATGATATTTACTTCAAGATTCTTACATTTCTTGAAGGCATTCTCTAAATCATTATAAAATTCATCAATGCTGTCATCACTACTATCTGCTGTTGGTGCATAAACTTGTATGACGTTGACATCAAAAGGTCTTCCACTCAACTTCACCAGTAACACTCTGTCTGATACAGTTCAATATCCTTTGATCGATTTTGATTTCTCTGTATCATTATAATTGCTACTCCTCGCTGTTGTTTCTCTCCACCAGAATAGATTATTCCCGGGAAGGTTAACCCGGTCAACAAATGCCCGCAGAAGTCGGATGTGTTGGCCTAACGGCGCAAGAACGCAGCTCTGCTGTAAACAGGCACAACGCAATCACATCCGAAAAAAAACTCCGGATGAACGAAGAAGAAGAAGAAGATTATTCTATATCCCTCAGATGTTATAATGCCCATTCCTGTCCATCTGGTCTCATATATACCTAACAGGTTAATATAGTCTTCTCATTTCATTCTTAATGTTATCAAATTTCCCATCCCCACTCATAGTTCTTACATTCCAAGTTCCTTACTTTCAGTGTTGATACTCTTTTGCACTCAGTCGCCTGCTGATGTAAATTATAAGAACTTCAGAAGTCAGAGTGGGACACAGGTAATATGGACAGCTAATCCACACGCAAAAACCAGTCCAGTGCACCAGAAGTAGTAGCGTAGGTATGGATTACGCTTGAGTTCAAAGGGAATGAACGCCAAAAAAAAAACATTTAGCATGTTTGGCTACTAGTGATTTGCCAGTGTTTGCTGAATGGTTGATACACATAAAATTTTGAAAATCAATGCAAAGCTTTCTGCTGCCAAATCAGCTGAGGTTGACTTCCAACCTTAAGCCACGGACGCTGATTTTGTGTGGTAAGGGTTAAAATAGTGAATGGGAGTCTCCGTGGTGAAGTAGTCAAGCCGTCTGCCTTGCACTCCAAAGGTTGTGGGTTCGATTCCGGGCTACATCTTTTGGTTCACGGGTGCATTTTTCTCGGAGACTTGGGGGTCGAGCCGGAGCTATGTGCTTTGTGCAATGCAATGCTTTCTGCAAGTCGCCCTGTGGAAAGAGACCAAGCCATATGGGATAAAACCCAGGGCAGTGAAATCGATCCTCTCGACTTTTAAGACTTTAAAAAAAATAGTGAATGTCTTTATTCCACTTTTGCCAGCTACAGACAGTCGGATATGAACACAACATTTGGAGACGTTACACCAGGCAGTTTTGTTACTGATGGAAAGGAGGCTGAATGGTCGGCTAAAAATGATTTTGACATCAAGGAAAACATGCAGGGGGGTGGGTACCTGCCGGCTCAGAACATTAGGAAAGTCTTAGAAAAGCTGGCTCGGACAAACCCAGGTGTGGCACGGTTCCAGGATCTATCTGAGGTGCTGGAGAATGTATCTATTCCTGTGTTGCACCTTTCAAAGGTGAGTTGATGTGAGATGTTTGTGTTAATTGTTGTTCTGTGTGTGGTATATGATGGCACAGGGTAGTTAGTAAAACAGCAAATCTCTTTCTTCTTCTTCTTCTTCTTCTTCTTCTTCTTCTTCTTCTTCTTCTTCTTCTTCTTCTTCTTCTTCTTCTTCTTCTTCTTCTTCTTCTTCTTCTTCTTCTTCTTCTTCTTCTTCTCCTGCCGTTGCTGCTGCTCCTCTTCTTCTCTCCTCCTCCGCCTCCTCCAGATAACTAGTGGGTTTGCTAAAAGGAGACTGTCTGTGACTGATGAGCACATGTGTAAAGGTAAGCCACATTGGATGTCTGCATGATGTGATTACCTCAAGATGACCGTGACTTGGTTTGTTAATGTCAATGCATGTCTGAGCAAAAGTGAAACAGTTTGAATTTTAGCTCTTGTTTTTCATCTTTATTTCTCACACACAAACATATATTGACTATTGGTTCAGTCTGTGGTGGCTATGTCAGTTCAATCACTAAACAACTTTACTCACTTCAAAAACTGGCCATGGGTTTAATTTATAGTAAATATGAAACTGATAATTCTGACCTATTTAAACATCTTAAGCTGTTACTACTCCTGAAACACTTGTGAATTTAAACAAAAGTTAGTTGCATGTCCTTTGCCGGATGTTGCAGCCAACCCTGGCATTTTTGGCTGTTTATAATTTACAAGGCAATCTTTATGTTCAGTAGTTTGCCAGTTCTTTCTGAACAACCTATGCTTATACCATTGAAATCAACACAATGTGGTCTATTTCCAATTCATCTATAGCTGATTTTTAACCCTTTACACAGCATTTGAGTAATTGTGAAACACGTTTACTGTGCCTAAGCCATGGTGCTGGTTACTTTTCAGTAAGGGCAAACTAATTGATGAAATCATATCTCAAATTGTCAGACTTACATTCACCACTGTTTACATATATAACGTAAGTCATAGCACATGCCCAAACCTACTACATGACAAAATGTACTACGTATCTGCAAGGTCTGTGTTCTTGTCTCAACAAAACCATGTGGCCAAGCCATCCATGTATTTACTTCTCTGCCTTCCCCTTGTTCTTTTCCCCTCAATCTTGCCATTTTGCCAGTTGTCACGAAGTTCTTCAATTTATTTCTTCTCATAACTTGTCAATAAAAATTTGACTGTCTACGTCTAATTTCTCTAATCAGTTTACAGTTCTCATTTCTTTCTTTTAGGACTTGGTCATTGGTTTTTTTAAGTCTGCAAGCCTAGGATATACTTATACAAAACAAGCTTAGCATACTCCAGAGCTCAGCTGTGGAACAATCTTCCACAACAAATCATGGACACTACCAACCCCTATACACACAACTGCCAGCTTTTTAACACTATCTTGGTACAGACTTGACACCCCACATTGTGCCAACGGCTTCGGGCGGAAGAGCGCAATTGGGAGGGTACAAGCCTTACCCTGGTGCGAGGAAATGCAACCTAAAGACAAAGTGTCATGGCAGGGCAGACCAGGCCCTAAGCCTTGGTTGGCGGCTGGTTTAGGATCGAAGCTCTGACAGGCGGACAATTAGAGCATTGCTTTGCTGATCCGGCAGCTTCTGCCACTTGTCTTGTTCCAAATGTAGAGGTGTTACCTTTCCTCTGGAGTGAACTAGGCAGGCCGAGAGAGGGATCATGCTGCATGGGCAACACATGATCTCTATATTTTAGCCCAGGCTTTGTGCTATGGAGAGGCAATAACTCCATCCCTTACAAACTATCGTCTGTCAAGAAGGCAAGGTGCCAATGGTACAGACTACATGCCCCCTAAAAAAGAAACACAATTCTTCGATTTCTTTGATGGTACAGTTTCTTTAGTGTTTTTACAATTAGAATAATATTAATTAGTATTAATTTGTCATGAAGTAACAATTTTCGCACATTTCCCATGTGTTTATAATGCAAATATTATTCAAAACAATGTTTTCCTGCAGACAGTTTAAATGATGAAGACACAAACTGTAAGTTGCCCTTTTCATTGCCTGGCAGGTACATAGTGCAGAAGAGAGGTTAAGATGTTTAAATAGCAGAATATATTTTGATAAAGACCGAAGAATACATGAAATGCATTGTCTCTATAAATCACTTGACCCGTTTTGAAAATATAATGTTCATTTTATGACATGGGCAATTTTCTGTCTGTAGGTTTTACTTGGGATACCAGTGTCTTCTTTGTTTGTTATTCTGTTTATCCAGTTTGTATGTGTTCTACCACTCTGTTGTTCAACTGCCTCTCTGTTCTGTCAATGTTGATTATATGGTGTAGACTGTATATATCATTGTTGTTATATATGGGTAACTTAATAAGTGCTGCGGGATGAAAACAATGTTTAAAAGAAGAGAGACAAGGACATAATTTTAGACAAGCTTGTCTGTCAAATTTGTCTATCATTCATAAACCCACAGTGGGGCATAGACTCTCAGCCAGCTCACTCCAAACCCTCCTGTCCTTAGTTATCCCATGCAGCTTCACCCATGTTCACCTGATATTATTTAGGAGGGGGGCTTCAGTTGAAGACCCTAAAAGTGTGATAGAAATTACAATAGCCATGCCATTGTCTTGTAACCTGTCAATATTGTTGGTAAGGATGTCAAGAGTTTTAAGCATGAGGCATCACAGTGCAGACAAACATGGTGATGTCATAAGGGCAGTTTGAAGATGGCCACCCAACTTTTGACATGCATCAAAGGGGAGCAGCATTCTGTTATCTGTTTTTTGATCACTGAAAAGGTGAAACTTATAGATTTTTATAGGCAAATGAAGGTCCAGTATGGTAATGGAGGTCTGCCAGTCCAGCAAGTGTATGAGTGGAGTAGGAAGTTTCAAAACGATGTGACTTCTGTGAAGATGTACAGCACGTGATGCATGAGTGGTTACACAAGTGACCAGGATCATTTTTTTGGGACAGGAATCCAAGCACTTTATCGGCGCTGGAGGACTTGTATTGAACACAGTGGTGACTACATCAAAAAATGATACATTTGTTCTTTACTTTTTAAGAATATATTCACAAAACAAAAAAACAGTTAAAGGTTTTCATTTGAAGCTCCTGTCTCTGCTTATCTTCTCCATATGTTTTTGTGTCTTCCTTTATGCCTTTTGCCTTGTGGATTCCAGTCAAAGGCTATTATAGTTATACTTTTCTCAGATTTTCTGATTTTTTAAAAATAAAGTATGTTTGTTTGTTTGTTCTTTATGTTTGTTTTGGAGTCATGAGATTTGTCGTGTGTGCAGCATTTGTAAACAAATACATCAGATTACCATCATGATACAAGCAATAGCTGTAGCACGATCACTAGCAATATTGTCTTTGAACATTCTCCAGGATCTTGGTGCCACAAACGGCCAGGACCCTGTCCATCAGGATGACAGACCTCATGTATTATTGGTGGGAAATTTGAATGGAGATTCGCCTGTGGGACAAGAGATGCTGATGCGATTGGCTCGTCATCTGATTACAGGTGACTCATGGTTATTCTTGTGCTTTTTTTAAATTGTTATTCTGGTGTGTTTATTTTCTAATGTATTTGTTTTTGTTAGGCATCAGTGTTTGACCATACTGACCAATTAAAAGATGCCAATTGCAATGAGAAAAAGTGTGTTGAAGTGCTACATAGAACCTATATGTTTGTATGGATATGAAGCGAGGACAATGAGCAAACAAGCTGAAAAACATTTACTGGCTGTGGAAATGTGGTTTCTGGGGAAAATGCAAAGAATACCATGGAGAGACAGAAAAACCAATGACCAAGTCCTTCAAGAAAAAAATGAAAACCGTAAACTGAATAGAAAAATTAGTACATTGACAGTCACAATGTTTTGGACATATTATGAGAAGAAATAAATTGAAGAACTTGGTGACACCTGGCAAGATTGAGGGGACAAGAACAAGGGGAAGGCAGAGAAGTACACACCTGGATGGCTTGGCCATGTGGTATGTTAGTTAGTTAGTTAGTCGCGGTTCCAACTTCACGGCAACGGGTCGTCCCCATTATGCTCCGTTCCTGTGCCAGTGAATATCACACAAAATGCTCTTCACTGCCCTATGTGAACAATGGAATAGACAGGAGTATCGGCAAGCCAACAGCCCGCAAAGGTACACTGTGCATAATGCCGCCGCCAGAATGCCAACACAAAAGTCCTCCACGAGAAATACAGTTCATTGTCGATGGAATCAGCAGTCACCAGAAAGACTTCATTGACCTGAGTTTTATCCCATATGGCTTGGGTCTCTTTCCGCAGGATGACCCACCGAAAGCGCCGCACAAAGCACAAACTCTGTAGGTCCAGTGACGACTCCCAGGAGTCTCCTGAAAAATGCACGCGTGAACTGAAAAGGCAAACCAGTCAATCCAGCAACAGCCGGCGGCCATCGTTCCGAACATGCAGTTCACACTACAAATTGAGAACAGATGTAAAAGCATTCCACGCGAAATTCACAGCTCACAGTGTCGCGCCACGCACTCACTCAGTAGCAGGGCGATGGAACCATAGCCTCCTTAGTCGCCTCTTACAGCGTGCATGGTAGGCAATAGTGTGTGGTCGAGACAAGAGCACAGAGCTGAACTACGACTCTGGTGATCGAGTGAGATGGCGAAACATGACCGCCCACGCTTACCGGCATGGCACATGATGATGCAGTTTGTTACCAGCACCTTGGCGTCTTGACAGACGATAGTTAGTTTCATTGTGCTAATGTATGTAATATTTGTGTACACATTCATGTGTGAGGGAGAGGGGAAGCAAGCGGGATGGGCGGGGGATATATGTGCCTCTGAGTAAACTTGTTTCTTCGGAAGTGCTTTGTTGTCATTTGGAAATCGCAGGTTCAAATCCCTGGGTACTTATCGCCTTCTATTTTGATCTGATCTCTTTTTCTTTCCTTTTCTTTTATGAGAGCCGACCAGTACCTGTGGATTTTATTCCACATATGTACTTGTCTCTATGTATACCTACATACTTACATTATACAAAACATGCTTCATCTCCTTCAACAAATGTGATCATTTAACTGAACACTGATTGAAAACACGTCAACTTCGACATGCCATGTCTTTCCCTACTTACTGGTCCCTAACTTAATTCCAAATTCGAGCATCTTTGATAACGTACTTTCATCCATTACTGTCTTTTAAACAAATATCTATGTTCGCTTGTTTTGAATTTGAGCGTTAGTTAGTTAGTTAGTTAGTTAGTCGACAGATCATCCTCGTTGCACATCGGACCATTCAGTCCATAAGTGCTCGGATCCCCTCCTCAGCAAATCCCGCAGCGTGTAGCGGCTAACGACGCCAGTTCTGTGTTGGTTTATCAATCTTCTTTGGCTTCCTGCGTAGTGTTCTTGTTTGGCCACCCCTCTTTTAATTTGCTGCTCTCGCAGTCTGGCCATTGTTGTAGATTCACAGTCATCACTTGGTTCTTGCAAAAGTCTCACTTCTCGTAGAGCATTCAGAATGTCAGCCTGGTCCATGGCGCGTCCGCCCTCCACAGTAGCCTCACCTGCGAGCTTGTCAGCCCGCTCATTTCCTTGTACTCCCGCATGACCTGGCACGAAGATGAAACTAATCTTTGCCAGCCGAGACCGCTCCAGAGGCAGCAACCATTCTCTTCGGATAGACCCCTCCTCTATCTTCTTGATCATGTTCATTGAGTCGCTAAGGAAACAAGCCCTAGTGAATGTCTTGTGTCTCGAGCCATGTTATTGCTTTACTTACTGCCATGACTTCCATGGTCAGGCTACTTGTGGTTTCAGTGAAAGCACCAGAGTCCTCCTTCACAATTCTCCCTCCGGCCCGAGCTGTAAAGGCCCATGAGCTTCTCACATGTCGGACGACCGACCCATCTGTGTAGATGACCGCGTCACTGTCTAGCGAGTTCTCAAAAATCAACGCTTGTACTTCAGCCTCCACAGCAGCCGGATTTTCTTGTCTGCATTTTCTATCTAGTTGGATGCAAACTGAAAAGGATGTGCAGAAGTCTGTTGGCACTTGCACCCACTCCTCGCCAGGTTCTAAGTCCTCAAGTGAACACACCTGTTGAAGAATGTCTTCGGCTTGACCCATCCACGACCGTCCTCTTTTTAACCTGCTGCCCTTCACCTTCCTAATTTCACTATGCAGTGGATGCTGTGTGTTTGCGTTAATTCTGAGGTAGGCGCGTGCCCTGCAAACTTGCATTCTCTCTTCAATGGTTGGAAAATGAAGAAGGTAGCGCATCGCCCTGCATGCTGTATCTCTTGTACATCCAAGAATAATGCGCATAGCTTCATTCTGTATCCTTTCCATCCTTTCTATCTGCTTATGGCTGAGAGTCAGGATTGCCATTGCATACTCCAATACAGACATGACCAGCCCCTCGTACAGAAGACATAGATGGCGCTGCTCACAGTTTGCTGCCGCCATCACCCGCATCGCTGCCAAGCCCCGCTTGGCCTTTGTTATCACCTGGTCTATGTGCACATTATAAGCAAGGCTTCGATCAAACCGTATCCCCAGGTAATTCATTGCCTGCGTTCTTTTCACCGTCTCTGAACACAGCATTACAGTTGGTGTTGGATTGTTGACAATATGATTATTCAACGAGAACCAAGTCACTGTTGCCTTTGTTGGGTTGACCATTGCCCCAGCTTCATCACACCAAGTACTTATGCGATTGAGTTCGGTTTGTAGTTCCACAGCAACCTCCTCTCTATCCTTATCCTGACGATACACTAAAACATCATCGGCATATGACAATGTCCTGCCAGGTCCAGTGATCTGCTCACTGGTGATTCTCACTGTGTAGGCGTTGAACAGTACCGGAGATAATGGTGATCCCTGTGGTAGGCCAGGATATATTGTTGTTGGTTCCGAAGTCCAACTGCCACATCTAAAAACTACTTTCCGTTGGAAGAGGGCTGCAGCGATCCAACTAAGGAGGAATGGACTTACGTTTAGTTCAAGAAGCTGAAACATTAAAAAATCCAGTTGTACTCTGTTGTATGCGTCCTCAAGATCAATCGCTGCAGCAACAGTTTCAGTGCCTGATTGGAAACCTTCATAGACATCATGGGCAAAGACTGCTGCATTGGTCCAGGTTTCTCTTTTTGGACGGTACCCACCCAGGGTAGGTGGGAAAACACCTTGCCTCTCTAGTTGGCTTGATATTTTCCTGGCAATTACCTTCTCCAGCAGCTTGCCTACTGTATTCTGCATGGTTATAATTCGATATCCCTGAATTTTTGTGTGGTCTTTGTCAGGCTTCGGCAAGGGAATCAGATAGCTATGTAACCATTCCTCCTTGATACTGTTGTTGTACATGTCTGCTAGTTTCTCTAGCTCATTGTCGGTACACCTATTTATGTCGTCGTATCTTATGCCATCAGGACCTGGAGCACTGTTTTTTGATCGTCGAAGCACAGCCTTGATTTCTTTCACTGTCACTGTGTCTTCATCCGAAGTGTTCTGGGCCTTGCATCTGTCTGAGGTGACCTCCTTGGCCAGATTCCGGCCTCCCATGTCTGTCTGGTTGCTCTGCTCAAGGTAGCGTTCAAAGAGGGCTTTGCCCTTGTCCTCATCAGTCCTCTGCCAGATGAGGTCAGCACCTTGGAAGTCAGAAATGCTCTTATTCTTGACTACCCCACTCATGCTTTTATGTAGTCGCCAGAACAATTTCAGTGACTTGTCTGTGCTTACTCTTTGACACACCTCTGCCCATTTTTCGCTTTTAACCACCTTGACCAGTTTTTTTGAAATAGCTTACTTTTGTGTGCATCTCTCTTTCTAAGTGCAAGCAGGGACTAGGATGACCAGCTCTGTTCTTCTTGGCATTTTGCCATCTCCTTACAGCACTACGCTTATCCACCCAAGCCTTCTCCACCTCGAAACTCCACCACGGTGGCTGCTCCCAGCTTTTTCTCCTGCCCTGAAACGTTCTGCGCTTGTCACGTCTTATTTTGCTCACCACATCTTGCCCTGTACTGTCATACTGGAACGTCTTTACCTTTAGCTTGTGCTTCCTGGTTCTGCCTTTCTCACCATATGCTGCAATGATGGTGGTCGCTGTCATGGTGCCCTAGGACACCCCATCTACACATTGTAGTGAGTGAAGGTGAAACTAGCGCCAGATCAATAGCACTGTCCTCATCGCCTGGACGGCTTGCTGTCCTGGTGACACAGCCACTGTTGATACAAACCAGGTCGATGGTTTCCAGTGCAGTCTCGAGCTCCTCCCCTTGTGTATTGGAGGAAGTGTTTCCCCATGATCTGCCTTTAGCGTTGAAGTCACCACAGAAAATAACATTTCTCTCGTGGCCTAATATGCCACTTAAGCACTGCCACTTCTGGGCGTCCACACTCGCATTGCGGGCATAAACATTAACCAACACGAATGGTATACTGGAATGAACTCTCAACGCCTGTATTTGTATATCGTCACTGTCCCAACTGGACATGTCTAGCTCTGACGCCACCATGCTGTCGCGAACGAGAATCGCCGTTCCCAGATGTCGTCTGTTGTAGAAACATTTGAAGCCGGCAATTCGGAGTAGCTGATCGCCCAGTCTCGTCTCCTGGAGTGCTACAATGTCGTTCCTGTAAACTAGGGTTTCTAAAATAGAGCCCCGTTGTTTTACACTGGCACAGTTCCAATATAGAATACGGATGTTCCTGAGTCCTAGACGGTGACACTTGAGTCTAAAACGTCTCAAACCCCCGCGCTTACCTTGCTTCTTTGTCCCTGCGCGGCTACCACGCCGCTTTGTTATGTTGACTGTTGATCGCTGAATTTGAGCGTAATCCACTCTGGACTGATTTTTACATGTGGGATAGCTTTCCCTATTACCAGAGTCCCCCACCTTCAGGAGACATAACTCCAACTTTTGTGTTGCTTGTAATTTACGTCTCCAAGTCAAGGACAAGAAGTCAACATTTTAGTCGAACTGACTGGTGTAGGGGTTGAACCTGTTATCTCGCCATCAGCACACTGGAAGAGCGAATGCTTTTATCCATTCGGCCATGCTGACCACTGTCACTTTAACTATCAGTCCTTTACTATCTTCAGTGTGTCTGCCTTGTGCTTAATGTGTGTTCCAAATGCTGGTGTTTTTGAAGCCAGCCGATCTGCTTACTCATACCCCACACTCCAGCATGACCCAGACATATCCATGTAAGTTCTGTCAAGAAAGAGATATGTATTCTTGGTATCCACGCTTGCCACATGTATCCATTGTGAACTTTATGTTATACGAGCTGTTGTGAACTTTACGTAATACAGGCTGAGAATGAGACACCCTGATTGCTTTTGTGACTTGTTTATATATGACCACTTTAAATATATGTTGCCACTTTAAAGCTTGAGTTGGGTTGAGTTGAGTCAGGATGGACATCACTGCACTTGTGGCATTACCATACATGCTCCATCCTCATCTGCAATAGCCAGCCCAGTAGCAGTCTGATTATGTGTCCTCTGTCCTTACCTTGGAGTTTGAGTATCGGTCAGATCCTCTGGTCACTCCCTGCAACACCATTCTCTCCAAGCCTTGATGATCTATCTGTTCTGCACTTGAGTGATCACAGCCACCTTCATGCTCATACTTTAGGTGGTGGACCTATAGACTCCCACTTTTCTTAGCAACCAACTTTTCTTTGATTCCAGTTAAGAATCCGCAGTCAGATCTCTCTCCACGCTGTACAGTAACATCCATATATATATATATATATATATATATATATATATATATATATATATATATATATATATATATATATATTATAGTGTATCTATACCGAAGTTTCATATAAGCTGTTGTACTATTACTCTGCCAATCCATTACACAAATGTCTACATTCTCTGCTCAATGCTATGAATGACCTGTTGAAAAGTTTTCCTGTTTTCGCTGCTGTCAATCCATTTTTGCCTCCTGTGTAATTGTTAGGAGGGCCTGTGCATACATCGGACATGTTACAGTCGTAGGAAGTTGGAAATTGAAAAGAGCTGGGTTAATAGGTTGGTGCTCACATTGAATTTCAAAATACAAAAACCTACCCAAAAGGAATTAGAATAATTATAGCATGTGTGATTCTGGCAGACACATACATACGCTGGGATCTTGGCTGATACTACATACAGTACTATGTGATTCTGGCAGATGCACAATGGGATCCAGGCCGATGCTGCATAGTTAAGGCACTGTGATTCTGGCAGATGCAACAGAGTTATGGCTCTGTGATTATGGCAGAACACAGCCACTGGGATCCTGGCTGATGCAAACATAATTAGGGAACTGTGTGATTCTACATGTCTGATGTCTGGGACGGAGACTGGTGTACTTTAAGAGATGTTGTTGTGCAATGAAATTGATCTTTTAAGAAACACAAAAAGCGAAAGGTCAAAACCGATTTCCTAATAAGCATGTATTTGTCTGTTACAGGATATAATCATGAAGAACCAGTTACGACAGGCAATACTTAGTACTGTTCACGTACACATACTACCCCAGTTTAATGTACAGGGTGCTACATTAGCTGTACCTGGGGACTGTACGGGGAAGATGTACACAGGCTCAAACTTTAACAAGCTTGTGAAACATGGGGTAAGATTTGAGTGCGTAAATATTTTAGCTGGTTGTTGGCATTGCTGCTAAATAATTAAAATTCAGTGATGTGGCTGATCTAGCAAATTACAGTTGCTGTCATTGATGTGGCTGATCTAGCAGTATAACAGTGGCTGTTGTTGATGTGGCTGATCTAGCAATATAACAGTGGCTGTTGTTGATGTGGCTGATCTAGCAATATAACAGTGGCTGTTGTTGATGTGGCTGATCTAGCAGTATAACAGTGGCTGTTGTTGATGTGGCAGATCTAGCAATATAACAGTGGCTGTTGTTGATGTGGCTGATCTAGCAGTATAACAGTGGCTGTTGTTGATGTGGCTGATCTAGCAATATAACAGTGGCTGTTGTTGATGTGGCTGATCTAGCAATATAACAGTGGCTGTTGTTGATGTGGCTGATCTAGCAGTATAACAGTGGCTGTCGTTGATGTGGCTGATCTAGCAGTATAACAGTGGCTGTTGTTGATGTGGCTGATCTAGCAGTATAACAGTGGCCATCATTGATGTGGCTGATATAGCAGTATAACAGTGGCCGTCATTGATGTGGCTGATCTAGGAAGCTAGCAGTAGCTGTCGTTGATGTAGCTGATCTAGCAAGCTAACAATTGCTGTCATTGATGTGGCTGATCTAGCAGTATAACAGTATCCAACATAGATGTGGTTGATATAGCAGTATAACAGTGGCCATCATTGATGTAGCTGATCTAGCAGTATAACAGTGGCCATCATTGATGTGGCTGATCTAGCAGTATAACAGTGGCCGTCATTGATGTGGCTGATCTAGCAGTATAACAGTGGCCATCATTGATGTGGCTGATCTAGCAGTATAACAGTGGCCATCATTGATGGGCTGATCTAGCAGTATAACATTGGCCTTCATTGATGTAGCTGATCTAGCAGTATATCAGTTTTTGTCATTGATGTGGCTGATTTAGTAGTATATCAGTGGCTGTCATTGATGTGGTTGAGCTAGCAGTATAACAGTGGCTGTCATTGATGTGGCTGATCTAGCAGTATAAAAGTGGCCGTCATTGATGTGGCTGATCTTGCAGTATAACTGGCTGTCATTGATGTGACTGATCTAGCAGTATAGCAGTGGCTGTCATTGATGTGGCTGATCTTGCAGTATAACAGTGGCCGTCATTGATGTGGCTGATCTAGCAGTATAAAAGTGGCCGTCATTGATGTGGCTGATCTTGCAGTATAACAGTGGCTGTCATTGATGTGGCTGATCTAGCAGTATATCAGTGGCTTATCTAGCAGTATAAAAGTGGCCGTCATTGATGTGGCTGATCTTGCAGTATAACAGTGGCTGTCATTGATGTGGCTGATCTGGCACTAAAATAGTGGCTGTCATTGATGTGGCTGATCTTGCAGTATAACCGTGGCCGTCATTGATGTGGCTGATCTAGCAGTATAAAAGTGGCCGTCATTGATGTGGCTGATCTTGCAGTATAACAGTGGCTGTCATTGATGTGGCTGATCTGGCAGTATATCAGTGGCTTATCTAGCAGTATAAAAGTGGCCGTCATTGATGTGGCTGATCTTGCAGTATAACAGTGGCTGTCATTGATGTGGCTGATCTGGCACTAAAATAGTGGCTGTCATTAATGTGGCTGATCTTGCAGTATAACAGTGGCCGTCATTGATGTGGCTGATCTAGCAGTATAAAAGTGGCCGTCATTGATGTGGCTGATCTTGCAGTATAACAGTGGCTGTCATTGATGTGACTGATCTGGCACTAAAATAGTTGCTGTCATTGATGTGACTAATCTGGCACTAAAATAGTGGCTGTCATTGATGTGGCTGATCTAGCAGTATAAAAGTGGCTGTCATTGATGTGACTGATCTGGCAGTATAAAAGTGGCTGTCATTGATGTGGCTAATCTTGCAGTATAACAGTGGCTGTCATTGATGTTACTGATCTTGCAGTATAACAGTTGCCATCATTGATGTGACTGATCTGGCAATATAACAGTGGCTGTCATTGATGTGGCTGATCTAGCAATATAACAGTGGCTGTCATTGATGTGACTGATCTAGCAGTATAAAAGTGGCCATCATTGATGTGGCTGAACTTGCAGTATAACAGTTGCCATCATTGATGTGACTGATCTGGCAATATAACAGTGGCTGTCATTGATGTGGCTGATCTAGCAATATAACAGTGGCTGTCATTGATGTGACTGATCTAGCAGTATAAAAGTGGCTGTCATTGATGTGACTGATCTGGCACTAAAATAGTGGCTGTCATTGATGTGGCTGATCTAGCAGTATAAAAGTGGCTGTCATTGATGTGGCTGATCTAGCAGTACAATAGTGACTGTCATTGATATGACTGATCTAGCAGTACAACAGTAGTTGTCATTGATATGGCTAATCTAGCAGTACAACAGTTGCGGTCATTGATGTGGCTGATGTTTTTGGCAAGCGACAAGCCCCGGTGTGTAACCTGCTGCCAACCGTGCACATGACATTACCATTACAGCTCATTATCAACTACGCTAATGCGTCCACACTGAATTATTTAGTTACTAGTAATAAAGACAAAGGAGAAATGATTGCAAATAATGCACACACAGAGTGTGAGAGACGTAAGATGGTGGAAATGGCCATGTTTTCACATGCACCTACTGTGGGCAAACATTTGCAGCAAGAATTGGCCTTACCAGCCACACTCGCCACCGCCATGGATCGTAGTTATTAAGCCTTTTTGAAGCACAATGTACCAAACTATCGTCTGTCAAGTCGGAAAGGTGCCAATGAAAATGATGAATGAATGAGTAATATTTATAGGAGCATTACTTTCAGGATGTAAGAGCATTAGTCTTGAATTATTTAGTTAATAGTAATATTTATAAGGATGCTTTCAGGATGTAATATTGTTAGCCTTAAGTTAGTTAGTTAATAGTATTGTTTATAGGAGAATTACTTTCAGGATCTAATAACGTTAGCCTTGAGTTATTAAATTAATAGTAACATTTATAGGAGCATTACTTTCAGGATGTAATAACGTTAGCCTTAAGTTATTTAGTTAATAGAAATATTTATAGGAGCATTATTTTCAGGATGTAATAGTGTTAGCCTTAAGTTATTTACTTAATAATATTTATAGGAGCATTGCTATCAGGATGTAATAGTGTTAGCCTTAAGTTATTTAGTTATTAGTAATATTTATAGGAGCATTACTTTCAGGATGTAATAATGATTGCCTTGAGTTATTATTTAATAGTAATATTTATAGGAGCATTACTTTCAGGATGTAATAGTGTTAGCCTTGAGTTATTTAGTTAATAGTAATATTTATAGGAACATTACTTTTAGGATGTAATAGCGTTAGCTTTAAGTTATTTAGTTAATAGTAATATTTATAAGGGCATTACTTTCAGGTAGTAATAGCGTTAGTCAGTTAGTTTTTCCTCTTGAGCCTAAGGCGGCGCATAGGGCAGAAGTCCTGTCTCTCCATGCCTGGCGGTTCGCTGCTACCTGTTGTAGATCTTGGATATTTACTTGGCCATTGAATGAGCCTTCTCTAATGATGGTTCTACGCAGGGTCTCTCTTGGTCTTCCCCGTTTTCTTTTCCCTACCGGTGACCATATGAGGGCTTGGTAGGGGAGTCTTGACTTGTCCATTCTGAGTACATGGCCGATGTAGTTCCAACGGCGTCATCTTATGAAATTGGATACTGTATCTTGCTTAGTCTCTTGTCTTATTTGCGCATTGGTTCTGAAGTCTGTCCAGTGGATGTTTAGAAGTCTTCTAAGACATTTGTTCTCAAAATTGTCTAATTTTTTATCTAAAGCTACCGTTGATTTCCAACTTTCACATCCATACGTTAACACTGGAATCACACAAGAGTTGAAGATTTTGAGTTTTGTGTGTTTGCTGAGTGTCTTTGACTTCCAGATGTTTGACAGTTTATTGAAGGCACTAGATGCCAGTGCGATTCTAGATGATATTTCTGGTGTTGAGTCCCCTGTAGATGTCATTTTGCTTCCTAGGTATGTGAAGCTATTGACTTTTTCAAGAACTTAGCTGTTCAATTTGGTGTCATCTGAACTGTTGGTAAGATCAATAGTCTTTGTTTTTGTGGTGTTAATTTGGAGACCAATTTGCCCTGAAACATTTTGGAGGTGGTTTATTTTCTCTTGGGCATCCGGGTGTGTTGAACTCAAAAGCACTATGTAATAGCGTTAGCCTCTAGTTATTTAGTTAATAGTAATATTTATAAGGGCATTACTTTCAGGATGTAATAGCGTTAGCCTCTAGTTATTTAGTTAATAGTAATATTTATAAGGGCATTACTTTCAGGATGTGACTGTTGCAGCCCTAAGTGATTTCATTAGTCGGCACAAGTTTGACCTCATTGTTGATGTTGAAGGTGGAGGAAAGTTTATTGTGTGAGTATCACATTTCTGTTACTCCCTCTACATCTCCTATATGTTACTTGGGAATAATGCTTACCTATACAGTTAAACAAAAGTTAGATGCGTGTCCCTTACAGGACGTAACAGTCAATCTCAGCATTTTTTGGCTGTTTGTGATTCCTAGGCAAGTTTATATTCAGTAGTTTGCCATTGCTTTATGAATGACCAGCACCCATACCATTTCATAAAAAACCGACGTAAGGCGGTCTGCTGCCAAATCGCCCACAGCTGTGTTTCAAATACAATATGCGGGATTACGAGCTGTGTCCGTAACTCCTTTGCCATGGAGCCGGTATCCTATGTCTTACTTGGGAATAATTCTTATCTATACAGATGGATCTGTTACACAACAGCAGAGAAGTGTGTGAGCATTCACGGCACGTTCAGCGGGCCGAACAATTCAAGAATCCAGTGGTGCCCACTCTTATGGCCACGAGCAGCATGACGATGGTGGTGATGGCAGTAACAGGGGCTTTCATATGGCTGGAGTCACAAAATTATATAAACGTTGGTGTACTAAGTAATTCAATAAGAATGATCTGGAAAGTCGAGTGGGTTCTGTACACAGTCAGTGGATTGAATTGCTGTCAAGGTCTGCTGTTTGTAGAGTCACCTTCTGCCTAGTGTACTCCAGAGGAAAGGTAACACCAATATATCTGGAAAAAGACAAGCTGCAAAAACTGCCAGATCAGCAAAGCAATGCTCTAACTGTCCGCCTGTTGGAGCTTTCCATCCTAGACCAGTTGCTGACCAAGGCTTAGGGCCTGGTCTGCCCTGCCTATGACATTTAGTCTTTAGGTTACATTTCCTTGAACTAGGGTAAGGCTTGTACCCTCCCAATTGTGCTCCTGCACCCGAAGCCGTTGGCACTAATTTAAGGTGTCAGAATTTGTTGAGTGCCACCCAACATTCTACGTTAACAGAAGCAGGTAGTACCAGTCTACTGTCACACTGGTAGCTCAGTCATATCTGACTAAGACCTGACTTAATGCCGCATTACTTCCTATTATTTGATATTGTAATGTTCTCACATTGCTCCTTTTTGATTTAGAATACCACGAAGTGTGGCAGAAAGCAGCAGAACAAGTGACGCCTCTGAACAAACCGATGATGAAGATATCCTGCAGGATCTCTCGGCTTCATTTGCCAGTGCCATGAGCGACATGTATATCAAAGATGCTTGCCGTGGTTCTTCATTCTCGGGAGTGATTCATGGTGTGCAGATGGGAAGTGATGCGCTAGAAGTTGCTGATGCCTGGTACTACCAGTACAATACATTGATGGTAGGAGACTTAAACATTTTTGCATTTATTGCTATTAAAAATGTATTTGTGGAACAATAAATGATTGCTCAAATATGGTAAGGCATTAGCAATTAGTAGTGAGTTCCAGTCAGTTTTATGCAAACAGAAAGAGTTCATATTAAATGTGAAATTACCATAGGTGTAACAAATGCTGCACATTCGAACAATACCTGTGACTATGTGTTTTATTGGTTTCAGCTAAAGTATTATTCACTTATTCACTTCATACGATTTCTGCAGCATGCGCCCTGATGAGATGCAGCAAAATATGCCAGGCCATAAATCTGGCAACATATAATTTGTGGCTTCAGTGTTTTAATATTGCTTTTAAGTTCATAATTTATTGTAAAATTTTAGTTATCATAAACAGTGAATGTGATGTCATTCAGTTATATTACTATATCCTTTACAAGTCATCGCAGTCAACCCCTGCATTTTTTGGCTGTTTATGATCTCTTGGCAAGTTTGCGTTCAGTAGTTTGCCATCGCTTTCTGAACGACCGGCACCCACACCATTTTATAAAAAACCTAACGTAAGACGGTCTGCTGCCATATCACCCACAGCTGTGTTTGGAATGCGGTATGTGGGATTATGAACTGCGTCCGCAACCCCTTCACCACGGAGCAGGCTAATTAATTGTAATCTAAAAATAATTTAAGTTTAATCAAAGTATCATCATCATGTTTCCTACCAAATGGTGTAGGTGATCATGCCTCTCCACAAATCTCGGTCCATGGTGTTCTGGATCAATTCCACTGCTGACATTCCCTCAAGTCATTGTCTTAGACCATCAAGCATCATGTTTCTGAGACTGCTTTTTCTACCATTGATCTTTCCAGCTGTCACCATGGTTTTAAACGCCTCTGTTCTCATGAGTTGAGTTGAGTTTGCCCATGCAACAAATGCATCTACAGCTCTTTGTAATGATGGATAGATCTGAAGAAAGCCTTTGACGAAGTCTGGAAAGAAAGTCTGATTGAGAAACTGTAAAGTCAGTGGAAGAATGTACAAATGGGTGAAAGCATACTTGCACAACATTAGAGCCCGAGTCCAGATAGACAGACTCAAGAGCAAGAAAGTACTACTGCGTCACGGTATTCCCCAGGGTGGAGTCTTGTCCCCCACACTTTTTCTAATTTTCATGAATGATCTTGTTGCTAATCTGCTGCATGGAATTAAAGTGGCAATGTACACCGAAGATCTGGTTCTATGGAGCACAAATGAACATGCATCAGTGGCCACCAGATCGCTACAAAGAGCTGTAGATGCATTTGTTGCATGGGCAAATAAATGGTGTGTTAGCATAAAAACTGACAAGTGCAGCACCACTCTATTTACCATCTCTCCAAAACAAAAGGCAGGGATTATCCAGATAAATGGAATACCCCTTAGAGAAGATAAAGAACCAGCATACCTTGGAGTAACAATTTGATGGCAGGCTGACATGGAGAAAGCACATCAGCAAAGCAGTGGCAAAAGCCAGAAGGAAAATAGCCATCCTGAGAAAACTAAGTGGAACCACATGGGGAGCCAGTGAGAAAATACTTAGCAAAGTTTATCAACAGAGCATACTACCACACCTGGAATATGGGTCAACTGCGTGGTGTTCAGCATAAAAAACCACACTACAAGAGCTGGACAAGGTGCAAAATCAAGCACTTAGAGTCACCACAGGAGGGATGAGATCAACCCTTATAGTGGAGATGGAGAAGATGGGGAGGACACAAGCACTGAGAGAGCACAGAGATACGAAAACGCTAATACAAGCAGAAAAGTTCCTCAGCTTGCCAGGCCACCCTATGAAGAACAGATTTGAAAACCTAGCTATGGGGCAGTTGAAAAGAAACAGTTTTATCCACCAGGCCAAACGACTCTGCAGAGAAACCACTGATCTGCCCACAGTTGGTATCCCCCTAACAACTATTCCAGAGCGAACTCCATGGAAAGATGAGCATAAACTATTACTACAAATACAGATAAAAGTGAGAGGAATATTTGACAAGGAAGAACAGAACAGTGTACAGCGCAGAACAGCCACTTTCAGCTTCCTTGATGACGAATACCCACAGGATCTCTGGATCCGAGTCTACACAGATGGGTCAGCACAAAATGCTGTTCGAAATGGAGGAGTGGGAGTGTACATAGAATACCCAAATAATACTAGTGATACAGCCAGAGTACCAACAGGAAAGTACTGCCATAACTATGATGCTGAAATTGAGGCAATCAAGATAGCAACAGAGAAATTACTAGATACCAGCCATGGTACACAAACTCAGTACTCGAGGCTGCTATGATGTTTGTTTCTTATTAAATTATTATTACTATTACGCTCGCCGTCCAGTCAAACACCATCGCAGATCAACGGAAGCCAAAATCAATAGTAACGAAAATGAGTTCAACAAAGCTGGTGTTCCACGTTGAATAAATATAACTTTATTGGTGGCAATCGTCTGAACAGTCTCACAATGTCACCGTTCCTATATTAATGAGAGGGCCGGTGAAATAGAATAAATAACTATTAGTAAATATATAATGTTACTGTAGAATCCGATTCCATCCTTTAATGTTTTATCAATGAAGAGAAACTACTTACTGCAGAGCTATGTGTGTGCTGACGCTATTGACCTTTGTTTGACAATCAATCGACAAGTTCTGATGCATTACACTTTCTTCATTTTCTCTGCGTTAACCTTCATGTTCCGCTCGCTCTCCAGAATACAGACTGCCCTTATTTCCTTATCTGCTTGTAATATTAAATAGCCTGTCCATTACGTCCTTCAGTTGTATATTGGTGTTCGTATTTCATTGTTGTTACTTTGGCCACCCGTCTCCATAGTCCATCCCGAACCTAACTGAGTTTGGTGACGTAGTACTGCTGTGACGTCATCTAGCAACTTGCGTATTTTGTCGCTTGTTTGTTAACTCTTTCTTGTTCTGTTTGCCACAACTTCTGTATCTTATTCTACATTGTCGTCCCTTGCCTCCGACGCTACATGGCAGAGGCGCTCTTGTCTGGGAAATTGCCAGTAGTAAGGACACTACTTTCTGAACTTAGCAGTCAGCATAAGGTCACCATACAGTGGATACCATCCCACTGTGGAGTACCTGGAAACGACAGAGCTGATCAATTGGCTAAGGAAGGAGCAAAAGAAGAACAGCCTGATGTGCCAGACACATACCACCAAAAAAAAGAATGATCAGATCAGTCAGAAATCCACCAAAACCGGCTCAAGACGACTACTACATTATAGACAGACCAGAACAAGTCATTATTCTGCGCCTCAGAACAGGACACAATAGATTACGCAACCACATGTATACAAAATTCAAGATTGGTGAATCGACCATGTGCACATGCAGATTGACGGCGCAGACAGCAGAGCACATACTTCAAGACTGCCCGAATTACATCATGTCCAGGCAAACCTTCTGGCCTAGAGAGATGATAGTGGAAGATAAACTCTATGGACCGCTGAGTGAACTAACAAAGACAGTTAAATTCATACAAGAGACAACATTGCAGTTATAGACACATTTCAAGCTAACGAAAGAAGAAGGAAGAGCTTGGAGGCAGCTGATATGTGCTTTCTGTGACAAGTTGAGTTGAATTTTTCTGTCTGTATAGCAGTGGCAAACTACTGAATGTAAACTTGCCAAGAAATCACAAACAGTCCAAAATGCTGGGGTTGACTGCAACGTCCTGTAAAGGCTATGCAACTAACTTGCTCGCTTTGTGCAAAAGCATAGTCCAGACACATGCTACTACTTCTAGTGCACTGGACTGATGTTTGCATGTGGATTATCTTTCCCTATTACCAGTGTCCCTCACCGTCAGGTGAAACCACTCCGACTTCAGAGCTACTGGTAATTTATATCCCCAAGTCAAGGATAAGTCCACATTTTAGTCCAACTGACCGTTGTAGGGGTTGAACCCGCTACCTGAAGTTCACCGGAAGTTTACAAATGAGTGCTCTTATCTCCTCTAAGCTGCTTATATTCTGCAGATGAGTACATATATCACTTGCTGCAGGTACCCTCCTGCCTCAGAGTTGCCTCACATCTGGATGTCGTCTGTTCGTCCTCTCCTTAATATATTATCCAGATCTCGGCAAGGTTTGTATGCATTTTGTCACAAACACATTAACAAATATTTATTCATACATACACCCTCTGTCTGCCTGTTTGCCTGCCTTGCCTGCCTGCCTGCGTATCTGTCTCTCGCTCTCCTCTCTCAAAAATCCTCATTCATACATAAAGCAAAGCACGCACAAGCACTCCTTCCCACACACATATAATAGACACATACACACCTTCACATACACAAATACACAGTCGTACACTCACACAATCACATACACACATACACTTTCTTTCACACACATACATGTACCCACTCATGTATTCATGATAATAAAAATACTCCTTCCTATTCTCTGTCTGTCTGTCTGTCTGTCTGTCTGACTGACTGGCTGCCTGCATGTCTCTGTCTGTCTGTCTTCCTCTGCTCCTCTCTCTCTCTGCCTCTGTCTCTGCCTTTCACTATGCCTCTCTCTCTCTCTGCCTTTCTTCCTATATGCCTCTCTCTGCCTTTCTCTCTTTTCCTCTCTCTCTCTGCCTCTAGGAAAAAAAAACAAAGAAAATTATGGATAGACAAACTAAACAAAAGAAACGATGAGGACATAGACCCAAATAGAATGATAGATAGACAACCACATTGATACACAAAACAAAAGAAAAGAAGAGGACATAAACCCAGAAGAAGACAAACAAATATTATGGATAGATGACCTCATGGATACACTAAACAAAATAAAAGATGAGGACACACCCAGAAGAAGACAAAGAAAATGATGGATAGACAACTTCATGGATACACTAAACAAAAGAAAAGAAGAGGACACAAACCCAGAAGGTGAAGAAAAGTAAGACGGATGTCTTGATCCAGAGTAATTAAGGACACATGGCTGGTGCAGCTGCCACAAACTGTGTGGGTTAAGGCTTTCTTTGTGCCCCGACAGAAAACATCGTCACCTTATCTAGGATTCGAAACTAGGTCTCTCAAATGGTAGTCTAGTGTTCTAGCCATTCGGCCAGGCTCTGCTACTTCATCTCAAAGTGTGATGTTAATTATTGATTGCAATATCCCCTCTTTATCAAAGTTCAGCCATAATGTATTCGCTTTGAAATTCTGAAACAGGCATTCAGGGGCAGGTAAGAAATGAGACCGGAGCTATCATACAGAGTTACTCCTTGCAGATTGACAAGAAACCCAAGCAGGAAATGACATCGTCCTTCTTTGTACTGACCACACCAGGGCAGCATACAGTGACCATAGAAGCTCCAGGTGAGTTTAGAGGGAAAATGCCTCTAGTTAAGTCTTATTATGTTATACTACAGCTTTTAAGGTCAGCATGGTGAATTGACAAGAGTGCTCATTCTTAAACATCTGGTGCGCTGATACTGAAGTAGAATATGAATACAATTTGGTGGCACTGCGGTAAAGCTGTGGAAGTGTAAACAGTATAAATAACACAAAGTAATGCAGCTTTACAGAACAGTATTAAGACACATACAGGACGTTGCAGCAACTAGCCTTCTTTTGCTGATGGAGTATATATCAGGGCGGTTTTATGTATGTTCAGCAGCAAAGTTTCTGATGCTGAAGTAGCGTGTTCAACCCCTACATCGGTCAGTTGGACTAAAATGTTGGCTTCTCGAACTTGCTTTGGAGACATAAATTACAAGTACCTCTGTCAGATTGGGTTCACCTGATGGTGAGGGACACTGGTAATAGGGAAAGCTAATTCACACGCAAATATATCAGTCCAGTGCACTGGAAGTAGCCGCACATGTATGGACTACGCTTGAGTTCAGAAAGCGAACGAAAAAAAAAATAATAAAGCTTTTACTACAATGTTACAACATATAATTAATTGGGTTGAGCATAGTCAGTTTTGACAGATGGAAATTGAAAAGAGCAGATCAAATAGGCCACCTTCCAGGTACATCGGCATCATGTTCCTTGACAAGCAGCATCATCGTTCATGCCGTAGATCCTTAGATCCGTAGATCTCAGTTCCTGTCATTGTGGAGCACTTATGGGGATCAATGGGTGCAATGAAAGTGACTCCTAAACAAAATCAATTCAGGCATGAAAACTAAATAATAAAAAAGCATAAAAATTGGTTGCCTGAAAAGTTGTATATATATATATATATATATATATATATATATATATATATATATATATATATATATATATATATATATATATATATATATATTTGTGCTTCATAGATTATACTAAGGTATTTGATAAAGTAAAACATGATGAACTGATTAAAATGTTGGAAGATATTAACATTGATGGGAAAGATCTCTGAATAAGAAAAAATATTTACTGGAACAAAACAGCAGCAATTAAAATGGGAAATAAAGAAGGAATTTATGAGCACATAAAGTTGGGAGTAAGACAGGGATGTGTTTTGTCACCGGATCTCTTCTCCCTCTATAGTGAAATAATACTGAGAGAGATCAAAGAGAAGCCAGGAATAATATTTGGAGGTTATAATATAAATAATATACGCTATGCAGATGACACAGTATTGATAGCAGATAATGCTACAGATCTACAACAATTGTTGGATATTGTAGTAACAAAGAGTGCAAAGAAAGGACTCTCCTTGAATATCAAGAAAACAGTAACAATGGTGATATCAAAGAAACAGGTGACACCCAAATGTGAAATAGAGATAGAAGGGAAAATTCTTCACCAAGTAGATAGTTTCAAATATCTAGGGACATTTATAATCAGATGGAAGATGCACAACAGAGATTAAGAGCAGAATAGGGCAAGCAATTTCAAAAAATGAAGAATATATTTTGCAATAAGTCGCTACCATTGAATGTAAGAAAGAGAGTGCTAAAGAGCTATATAGAACCTGTTTTGCTGTATGACTGTGAATCTTAGAATATAAATGAACAAATTAGGAAGAGACTGGAAGCAACAGAGATGTGGTTCCTTAGACGAATGTTGCGAATTCCTTGGACTGCCAAAGTAACTAACGACGAATGCCTTAAAGAGGCTGGCAAAACTAGAACATTATATACAACAATAATAAAGAGACAAACAGCTTTTTTGGTCATGTGATGAGAAGAGAGGCGCTGGAGAACATCGTGACAACTGGAAAGATCAAGGGGAAGAGAGGCAGAGGCAGACCACGAGAAATGATGCTGGATGGATTGTGACGGTGGCATAGAGGAATATCAACGGCAGAGTTGATTCAGAAAACCAAAGATCGAGATCTGTGTAGAGTCATGAACGCCTACGCCAGTCGGCACGGCACTTGATAATGATGAAAAGTGCCTAACCTGGTCTGTTCTATCATCATCATCATGTGCCATGCTGATAAACGTGGGCAGTCATGTTTCGCCATCTCACTCGATCACCAGAGTCATGGATCAGCTCCGTGTTCTTGTCTCGACCATGCCACATGGCCAAACCATCTAGATATTTACTTCTCTGACTTCGCCTTGTTCTCTTCCAATCGATCTTGCCAGTTGTCACCAAGTTCTTAAATTTATTTCTTCTCATAACGTGACCAAACAATTTTGGCTGTCTACGTCTAATTTCTCTAATCAGTTTACGATTTTCATTTGTTTCTTGTAGGACTTGCTCATTGGTTTTTTTCTGTCTGTCCATGGTATTCTTTGCATTTTCGTCATAAACAAAAACACATTTCCACAGTTGTTTTTCAGCCTGTTTGCTCATTGTCCATGCTTCACATCCATACAAAAGTACATGTTCTATGTAGCACCTAAACTATATTAGATTATAGGTTGATATGTTTTGTTATGAAAGAACGTGGATCAAGTCTGTCCAAACGAGGACTTGGGCGGCTAATAGTGCCAGTTCTGTGTTGGTTGATGAGACCCCTCGTTCTCCCCATATGTCTCTCGTGTCTGGCCATGCCAATTCTAACTTCCAGGTCTCTCATTCTGGACAGTGGTATGGATTCACTGAAAGTCCTCCGCTCTCGATATCTCTCTAAGGATGTTAATAACATCGGCACGATTCATAAGCTGGCAATCAGCAGGGGATGCAGAGCCAACAAGTTTATCAGCTATTTCCTTTCCCTCAAGTCCTGCATATCCCGGAATGAAGATGAAGGTGACTCTTTGTACAACAGATCTCCAAATTTATTCAGTCCACTGTCTACATACAGAACCTTCCAATATGACCAGGAAAGAGCAGATTACCATGTGTGACGGGAGCTTGTCAATCAACACGGGACTGGTACAGTTAGTCACAGTACATTGATGCATTTAATAGAGAAGAGACGGAGCACCTGTAGAAGTGCCTGGAGTTTAGTAATGATAATCTTCACTTAACTTGCTGTTTCAAATGAGGATGTTACTTGGTGATTGATTGATTGATTTAGGAAATGACATCACAGCATTCAGGGCATTCCCATAAGCGCTCCATCCCCATCCTCAGAAGCCAGCGAAGAGTTCCAACCCCAATAGTACCAGTAGCAATCTGATTATATGTGCGTCTCGCCTTTCCTCTAAGCATCGAGCATCGGCCAGATCCAATCGTCACTCCACGCTGTCCCATTCTTGCCAGACCATGATTGTTACTTGGTGAAGTAAAGACTATTGTAGGGATTGAGTATAAATAAAGACTTTTTATAGGTGTGGATGATACTACTTGCTTTCTATTAGCGCTGAATGTTAGGTGGTGCTCACCAAACCTGACACCCCACATTGTGCCAACGACCTCGGGCTGTGTCATGGACTTTTAGGCCACTTTAAACTGCTCGTCTTCCTACTGGCACGTCAACCCCATGATTGTTACTTTGTTATAGCGCTACTTCTGTGCTCAGTATTTGATAGTTGGAGGTCTCTGCACCATGTTTTATTGTCTTCTTAAAACTTTGCTACTAAATCTTGATTGCTTGTCCATGTTTGCTACCAACTCACTCTCTTCAGGTCTCGCACTAAAGTCACAAGTTTAACTGAAGAACATAACAGAAGTCCACACTGTTTTCATTATCTATTTCACAGCTTCATGTTTACGACAATTTATACTTGCATCTAATCCCACATTTATTCTCAACTAAAATATGAACAGATGCTATCACTCAAATACTAAAATACATTATACAACTGGCACTAGGCTTGTGCCGTATCAGCATTCGTTTTCGACACATCTGACCTGGACCATGTCTCAACTCGTAATCCACAATTCATCACAGAATTGTCTTCTCCTGAAACTCATTGCAAATCGTGCCCCACACACCAACAAACACTCATGTAGGTATGTTTCAATCATACCTTATCCACTCCTTGACAGGCAGAAGAGCATAATTGGGAAGGTATAAGCATTATCCTAGTGCAAGGAAATGCAACCTAAAGACTAAATGTCATGGCAGACCAGACCAGACCCTTGTCTTATTCCAGATGTATTGTTGTTATCTTTCCTCTGAAGTAATCTAGGCAGGCCAAGAGAGGGATCGTGCTGCAAGGGTAATACATGGTCTCTACAATTCAAGCTGTGCGTTATAGAGAGGTATAAGTCTATCTCTAGTCCTCACCATGGGTTGTAGTGTAGTATTATGCCTGTTTTGAAGCACAATGCAGCAATCTTGTCTGTCAAGATGATAAGTTTTCAGTTATAGGGGTGCAGTATGAATAAAGACTTTTTTTTTAAAAACAGCTTTCATTTTGCAGGAAACAAATCTCTGTCCTTTTCTTTAAGGGTATACCAGGCTGACCTTATCTGTGGTGGTGATGGAAGGCTTACCAGTTGTCCAGGACATTGTCCTCAAAAGAGATCCTTTAGTCCTGGAGTATCATGATTATGACCAGATGACCAGCCTGCTGAGAAATGTTTCTCTGTTGTGTCCGGACATTGTGAAGATGACCAGGTATTTATTTGTTGCAGATTACTATGGTGTTCTTCTCATATGTTTGTTTTGTTTTGTGTTCGCTGGCTTTCTTCTTCTTCTGCGTTCATCTGGAGAGTTTTTTCGGATGTGATTGTGTTGTGCCTGTTTACAGCAGAGCTGCGTTCTTGCGCTGTTAGGCCGACACATCTGACTTCTGCTGGCATTTGTTGACCGGGTTAACCTTCCCGAGGTTCGCTGGCTTTGAACCCAAGCATAGTCCATGCACGTGCTACTACTTCTGGTGCACTGGACAGATTTGTGTGTGTGGATTAGCTTTCCCTGTTACCATTGTCCCTCACCTCAATTTTTTACAGTGAGTTGCATTGTGGTAAATGCCACCAAGGCGGCCAGAGGAAACACGTTAAAGACACTCTGAAGTTATCGTTCAAAGTTTTTGGAATTCATCACGACACATGGGAGACTACTTCCAAAGACCAAAATTCACGGCATACAACATTATGCAAGGGTGTAGTCACTTTCGAAGCAAATTGGACTGCAAGCGCTGTGGGGAAAAAATGACTGGGAAAAAAAACACCATTGCAGGAGATCCTCTTCCTGGAATGTCAAGCATTATTTGCCCACATTGTCAAAGAACATTTAGAGCCAAAATAAGTTTTCCTAGTCATCTTATAACTCATGATTCAAATCTTTAAATTCTCACTGGATGAAATGAATGGTCATCATCATACTTGATGGACAAACATCACAGTCCCTCGCCATCAGGTTAACCCACTCCGACTTCTGAGGTACAAGTAACTTGCATCCCCAAGTCAAGGACAAGAAGTCAACATTTTAGTCCCACTGAACGGTGTAGAGATTGAACCCGTTACCTCATTATCAACACACCAGGTGTTCAAGAACTAGCGCTCTTATCCATTCAGCCATGGTGACCTCTGTCTTGTCATAACTTCCGTTTGAACATTATATAGAACTATAAGACGAGGACAAACATTATTCTTCGGTCAAATAATGAGAAGAGAAGCATTGGAAAAAATTGTGACAGCTGGGAAAATCTGTGGGATAAGAAGCAGACACAGACCAAGAAAAATGATGCTGGGTGAATTGTGATGGCGGCCCGGAATTGGTACAGAACACCAAGAACCAAGATGGATGCCAAAGTCATTTTGTAGGACACCTAATGATGATGATATTATGGGGATGAGGTTCGGCACAGGACAGGCCACATGATGTTGATGTTTTTTGTTTGTAATGTAAATACAAGGGCTGTTCCAAAATCAACCCTCTGATTGGATGATAAAAATAAACTGGTTGCCATAGCGACACTGTTCATTGCTTGCATCATTCAGGAGTCTTGTAGCTCACTACACATCAACAAACAGGCGCGTTTGTTCAGTGGTTCACGTGGGCACTATCATTTTGGAATAGCCTTCTTATTTTGTTTGTTTATTGAAAAAAGACTAGTTAATTGTAAATGCCTTTTTATTGTTGAGTGTTTCCTTGAATTAAATACCTGGATGACTTGGCCACATGGCATGGCCGAGACAGAAATACAGAGCTGATCCACGACTCTGGTGATCGAGTGAGATGGCAAAACATGACCGCCCACGCTTATCAGCATGGCACATGATGGATGATGGATGGATGGTTTCCTTGAATGTTTGCTTTTATGTTTCTTTGATATCAGCTGGTTAGTCGGCATTTTTACTATTGGCGGCAATGTTGGTTCTTTGGGGTTTGTTGTTGATTCTTTGTGATGTGTTGTTGATTCTTTGGGATTTTTTGCTGATTCTTTGGGATTTGTTGTTGATTGTTTGGGATTTGCTGTTGATTGTTTTTGATTTGTTGTTAATATTTGGGATTTGTTGTTGATTATTTGGAATTTGTTGTTAATTCTTTGGAATTAGTTGTTGATTCTTTTGGATGTTTTGTTGATTCTTTGGGATGTTTTGTTGATTCTTTGGGATGTTTTGTTAATTCTTTGGAATTCTTTTTTGATTCATTGGGATTTGTTGTTGATTGTTTTGTTGATTATTTGGGATTTGTTGTTGATATTTGGGATTTGTTGATTCTTTGGAATTTGTTGTTGATTCTTTGGGATTTGTTGTTGATTGTTTTTTGATTTGTTGTTGATTCTTTGAGATTTGTTGTTGATTCTTTTGGAATTTGTTGTTGATTCTTTGGGGTTTGTTGTTGATTCTTTGCAGTTTGGGCAAGACTACCTTGGCCTCAAATGTGTGGATGATGCATTTTGGGCTGAATGAGACACAACATGTGCATCCCAGGATCATGTTTGTGGGCAACATTCTCGGCGATGAGATGGCATCCCGAGAAGTCCTTCTGCAGCTGATTGTGCACCTGTGTAATGGTTACCGACAGTATTGGTACATGAAAGAGGTGGGTTCATGTTAGGATTGTGTTTGTGTGAGATGTGTAGGCATTCCATTGTGTCACACGTCGTTCTTGATGATAATATCAATGTTCTTGATGATCTTTGCGTGATATTGTCGTGTGATGGTCGTTGTCTAGGTAATGATGTTCATGGTGTGTCAATTGAGCTATCTAACTGACTCTTAATCCAACTCACCCCCGCAGTGCATATTCACCAGGCATTAAACAAGATTCCGTTGGCGCACATAATCCTTTATTACAGAAATAAGACGGACAAACGGAACATGTTTATACATCCAGAAAACAATGTAATCCATAGAATATAAATATCCTCCTCACAATTTAACCAGCACACATCAATGCCTTCTCACGGCCTGCTTCATATCTCAAATTCACAAGACAGGTAATCCAGCTACTATCCACGGCTGGATCTCCCACAATACAACCCACACATTGGGTTGGAGCCGCTGCTTTACTATGCAACCCACTCTGGGTTTAGGCCCTCAATCCCTATAGAACCGACTCTGGTTCAGGCCTGTCTTCACAACTCGGAGAACAACACAACCCCGTTGTACGTGGACTACCGACTCCCTCGGTATCTCAAACTCAACTCCCTGAAACGACCTGCCCCGCAGTCAGTCTCTTCTCTCACTGCCCTTCCAGTCTCCTGACTTCACACAACACACAACTGTCTTTCGCCCCATCCGCCTTAGGGGTTTTTTCCCTCTACCCTCACTATTTTATTTCTCAGGACTGGCTGTTTTCTCATACCAGGTCAGTCACTTTCCTGTCTCCCACTCTCATCTCCATTCTTCCTCATGCCCGGTCACTCACCTCAATGTCAATGACCCAGGCTTATGTCATCACCCCCCTCTTAAAAGAAAACTTCGTTTTCAAATATTGGGAGACTAAAACTTACTAAACATGTGACCCAGACATATAGCCTGGGTAGCCCTAAGTATGGCTGCACCTTACTCTAGCTACCACACTACATAATACATCAAATGCTCATATTACACTCCTATATTCATCACACATAAATACAACCATCTATCTTGTGTATCAATGCATGAACTAATACATCACATAATAATAATAATACATCATAGGAAAGCATTATACTTATGTACCCACAAGTCTCTTACTACTTCACGACCACACAATACTATTTGTGTACCGACCCTATATCAGGTGGTTCTGTTCTTGCATTAACCCACCTCTGATTCCTGTCGATGCTGTGTCTACCTTTCATGTACCCATGACTCATGGTACCTCTACAATTACAACATCTGTTTGCTATCCCTAGCCCTGGGTCCGTAATGTCGCGAACACTCTTTTGGCCTGACTCAACTTTCCTATCTGTATATTGCACCGTTACACTTGAGTCTCTGTTTAGTCTGAACTCTTTATTCAATCTTGGCCCATGTATCTGGCACCTTGCTTTCTGCTGCATACGCCTTATGCCTATGTGCCCTGCACATGCACTATACTGAGCTGTTCTAGTATATCGGTCTCTATGTGCTAAAGGTAATGCTCCTTGCCCACGTGCAGTTCCACTATCTGAAAACCTGCGAGTGAGAACATTGTTCTTCCTCTCGAAGCACCATCTACCTTTCTTTGACTGCCTATGTTCTACTCTCCTACACCCTTGGGAACATTTGTTCAGAGTAGTATCTTGTCTCTGGGATTCACTAGCACTATATATGGGATCCATTCTCATCTGCTCAGCTGTACTATCCTTGTCCTGAGTTCCTGTGTCTACTTCAAGTGCCTCTTCTACCTCAGCTATACTGTCTAATTTAGGTTCTCTTGTGGTAACTACCTCATTACTGCTTACACTATATTTTCGGTCCCAATAAACTATTTCCTCTTCTGTACAATCTTTAACTCCTATAACATTTCCTATGATCAAATCAGCAACTGGTGAGTCCAAAACACACGCTGTCACTCTTCCAGTGATATATGGTGTTTTTACTGTTATTATGGCTACTGGGTAGAACTCTACTGTGCCGTTGAATGTTATGCATCTAATATTTTTCCCTGTATAATCCGAGGGATCTATTAAACTTCTCCTCACTCCGATAGACGTACATCCGGAATCCCTAATTGTTAACGCTGGGCTATCATTGACAAATCCCTGATGTAGCTTCAAACTTCCTCCTTCATGGACTGCTGATCCTGCTTTCACTGTATGACCACATATTAGGACTGGCTGACTGTCTTTTTCAAAAAGAGGTTTGCACCCACTACAATCTTCATTGTTCAGCGTCTCAATTACTTGCGCTGCATTTGAGTGCTCTGTTTCTCTCATCCTACATTGATGGCTGATATGCCCCTTCTTACCACATTTGAAACAGATGATCTCCTTCCTTGCGTTACTTGTTGGCTCACTGGCTGGCTGCACGTCACACTCCGCTGCCTTGTGTCTCCAGCTCCCACAATTCCAACATCCGGCATAATTTGGACGTCTCTAGAAGTTCCCTCTTCTATATGGGTACCGTCCTACTCTACCAACATTGTTTCCTCGAAAACCATTATCTTGAAGTTCTTGCTGCTCACCTTTCTGTGCTGAATCCACACTTTTCGCCCTTGGTCTGATGACTGGATTCTGGTCCTGTTTAGTGTACGCTGCACAGACTTTCCTCACTCATTAGTTTTCCAATAGAACTGTTAGGATGTGCAGTCATGTAGTTTTGCCCTAACTGTGACATTGTGTCTATGTCCTTTGGCTTACGTTCCTCAAAGAACGCCACTAAATTAGAATTGCATGCAGATACTACCTTGTCTCTTAACATTAAATCTACTAATTTATTAAAATCTTTCCCTACTTCTGCAAGCTCCATCCATTTGTTAAATGTATTCTTTACAGTGTTAACAAAATCTGTGAAATCTTGATTTGTCTCTGGCACTAACTGTCTAAACTTTGTCCTATATCCATGCTCAGTGAGTTGGAACTTTGTCAGCAAACGTTGACGTAAGATAGTGTAGTTGTTTCTTTCTTCTACAGGTAAATTGAACATGGTGTCTAGTGCCTTGCCCGTAAGAAATTCGCCAAGTCGCATCGCATACTCTGCTTCTGGAATGCCTAATGTTTTTACAGACGATTCGAATCTCCCAAGATAGGATTCAAGGCAATCCCGGTCCGTAAAATATGGCAGTTTTAATCTCTGTGACGACTGCGATGGTCTTCTGCTTTCCTCATTTTGACCTTTCGAAGATATTTCTAGTTTTCTTAACTCGATTTCAGTTTGCATCTGACACTTGATCTTCTCTTTCTCAATTTCCATTTCAGCTAACTTTACTTCCTGTAGACGTTTGTTTTCCATTTCAGCTAGTTTTACTTGTGTCTCTTCCTGTAGACGCTTGTTTTCCATTTCAGCTAGTTTTACTTGTGTCTCTTCCTGTAGACGCTTGTTTTCCATTTCAGCTAGTTTTACTTGTGTCTCTTTCTCTTCCTGTAGACGCTTGTTTTCCATTTCAGCTAACTTTACTTCCTGTAGACGTTTTGCCTCGCGTTCATTATGCCTCTCCTCTCTTTCAATCTGTTTTTGTTCTTTTGCTTCGGCATACTCCTGTAACTCTTTACCTTTCAGGCCTATTCGTTCACAGCTGGGTCGGGGCTGAGAAGTTGTGTGGAAAGTGTTTTTGTATAACGGGAAAAGTGTCCGGTCAGTTTACAGTGTGTATTATTGTGACAAAGAAGACTGAGGTACTGGCTTGAGGTGTCCGGCAAGGTCAAGGCTGGGGACAGTGGAAAGTTACTGAGATGTTCCATAGTGGAACTGGATCCACTGCACCACACATTGTATTCATTACGGACTCAAGGAGTGGGCTTAATAATGTGGAGAAAAGAATGTTTCGTGTGGAATGGCTCATCTCGCTTCAGAGGTCACAGATTGTGAGAATTTTATGGATTTTTTGCCCTGGCCATGTGGGAGTGTGGGGTAAAGAACAGGCTGGCAGGGAATGTACTTCTTGGTGGCAGATTACCTATGAACAAGAGGGAGGTGGTTGAGTGCTTATGAGACCAGGTGGAGAAGGTGGGGGAACAGATTGAAAACCCATATGTGGATAGGACGAGATTGCGGGTGAATGGCAGGGGTTCTGGTAGAATCTCAAAACTGAGAGGGACTGACCAGAAGAACTTTCAATCAGATAGCAATGGGAACGATTACGTAGTGTGACTCTTCGCTGGCTGTTGAACAAGGGGACGGGACATGGTTGGGAATGTCATGAGTACAATGATGTAAATTCTTAGCTCAACTCAACTCAACTCGTGAAAGAGGTTGATTCATGTTAGAATTGTGTTAGTGTGAGAAGTGTAGGGTAGGATTAGTTTAGTTTCGTTTAGTCGATGGATCAACATCATGGCACACGGGAGTAACCCATAAGTGCTCCGTTCTCCTCCTAACTCAAACCTGAGTCTGGAGAAACTCAGCTCATTGCACGAACTCCGTAGCACCAGCGAGGATCCTGAAATACTTTGGGTAGATTTTTAACTCAAAATTTTGCCCGGGCAGCGCTGTTAGGCTACTCTTTTTCGATTTCCAACTGCCAAGGGATTTTTTACATGTGCCAATACACACGGGCTTCCGATCTCACCTCCCAGATACCAGGGGGGAATTTTATTACTAGAAGTCCACGTGAAATAAATCCCGGTCCTCACCGGGGCTTGAACCTGGGACCTCCAGCACTCGAGGCGAACACCATACCTCGAGACCATGCAGCCCCCTAGGGTAAGATTAGCGTAGGGTAGGATTGGTTCATGAAAGAGGTGGGTTTATGTTAACATTGTGTTTGTGTGAGAAGTGTAGGGGACGGAGCGCATATGGGAATGTCCTGATTGCAGTGATGTCAGTTCAACTCAACTCTATTCTAATTTTTATTGACTAAGGTACTCGGTGGATAATGTGGTCCCTATCATATTGGTCGCCGTTTTTTCCCAGGGTGATTCCTGGTGCCCATTTTGTACCGTCAAATTGGGTCCATTGATATTTTAATTATGGTTTGATTTATAAGCCCTTGGCAGTTATAGTAAGTTTGAATAAGATGATTGATTATCCCATGGCGCTTAATCGATTAAAAAAATCTGTGTCAGTGGGGGTTTGGACACTACATCATCAGGTCAACTTAACAATTGTTTGGGACTGTCAAAGTTGTAACTTAGCTTAGAGCAAATAAATTGTTTCTCACAGGCTGTAACATACTATTTTATTTGTTTTCGGTGTTATGTATAAATAGGGCCTGGACAAAATGCATATCTATATCATCCCAGCCGTCAACGTTGATGGAGCTAGACTTGCCAAGTTGGGTGCTTGTGATGAAGGAAATGGGCATGCCAATACTCAAAATGTGGACTTGGATACAAACTTTTACAGTGAGTGTCAGTCAGCAGAATAGGACAAACAAAAACTGTATTCTGTCTTCTTCTTTCGTTCACTTGAAATTTGTCTATAACTGCAATTGCTGTCTCTTGTATGAGTCTCACTCTCTTGTTTAGTTCACCCAGTGGTCCATAGAGTTTATCTTTCGCTGTTGTTTCTCTAGGCCAGAAGGTTTGCCTAGATATGTTGTATTTTGGGCAGTCTTGGAGTATGTGATTTGCTGTCTGCGGCGCCACTCTACATGTGCACATGGCTGATTCACCAATCTTGAATTTTGTATACATGTGGTTGCATAATCTATTGTGTCCTGCACTGAGGCGCAGAATAATGACTTGTTCTGGTCTATCCATAACGTGGTAGTCATCTTGAGCAAGGTTTTGGTGGCTTTCTGACTGATATGATCATTCTTTTTTTTAGGTGGTATGTAACAAATTCATGAATTATGTACTTCTGTTTTTATTACATCCCAAAGAAATCAGGAGCCTAGGAATGTGATCAACATAGAACAGTTAGTATAATGAGCCACATCACAAAGATTTTGCTAAGAATTATCATGCAAAGAGTTAGGAAGAAATACAACCTGAAATAGGAGAAGAACAATGTGGGTTTGTAGAAGGCAAGTGTACAGTAAATGCTGTGTACATGCTAAGAACAGTAATTGAACGTTCTATAGAGGTAAATAAAGATATACATCTTTGCTTTATTGACTACACAAAGGCTTTCGATGGAGTAAGACATGTCAGCATGATAAAGATGCTTGCAAACCTACAAATTGATGGGAAAGACCTTAGAGACTTGTAAAAAACATATATTGGAATCAACAAGCTGCCATCACAATTGATAGTTAGTTAGTTCGTCGTGGTTCCAATTTCACGGCAACGGGTCGTCCCCATATTGCTCCGTTCCTGTGCCAGTGAATACTCAACAAAATGCTCCTCACTGCCCAATGTGACCAATGGAATAGACAGGTGTATCGGCAAGCCAACAGCCCACACAGGTACACTGTGCATAATGCCACCGCCAGAATGCCGACACAAAAGTCCCCCACGAAAAATACAGTTCATCGTCAATGGAAACGGCAGTTACCAGAAAGGCTTCATTGGCCCGGGTTTTATCCCATATGGCTCAGTCTCTTTCTGCAGGATGACCCGCTGAAAGCACCGCACAAAGCACGAACTCCATAGCTCCAGCGGCGACTCCCAGAAGTCTCCTGAAAAATTCACTCGTGAGCCGAAAAGGCAAACCAGTCAATCCAGCAACAGCCGGCCGCCATAGTTCCGAACATGCAGTTCACGCTACAAACAACTGCGGACAGATGTAAAAGCATTCCACGCGAAACTCACAACTCGCAGTGTCGCGCCACGCACTCGCTCAGTAGCAGGGCGATGTAACCATATCTTCCTTAATTGATAATGAAGTAGGTCAATATCAGCCTATTAACCCTTTACTGGGCAGACGCTTGTCCGTTTTTTAGCCCTGAACGGGCAAGATTTTTTTCAGAAGCGGTAAAATTTTGGGTTATGTTAGTAAAAATAACACAAATAAGGTGTTAACCGATGTTAGTTAAATAAACAACACAATGAAGGGAAAAGCATGCAGAATATGTTACTCACGTGATTGTTGCCAGTAATCCATACATGAACACAAATATTTACGAAATACAGCATATTGTTTACAAACACATTTTCAGAATCATAATCACTTTCTTTAAAGTCTGACTCACGACTGCTAACGCAAAGTAATGCTGATCACTGATATTTAGCTCCAATTAATAGTCAATTTCATGCCTATCAATGTCACTTAAATTGAACCCAGAGAAATCTCGGCTATCACTTGAAGAATCACCAAATCCATTTTGAAAAACGAAGCGTAAAAACCCCAAAAACTATTTTTAAAAATCCGTTCAAATTCAAAGTACACGCTTGTAAATGGCGGCCACGTTGTCAAGCTATCAGCGAAAGCGGAAAGCCAAGAGATCGCGTTTTTACAAGGCATAATAGTAACGGGCGGTTTGGGACGTTTCGCCCGTTAATGGGTCCTGGATGGAAATGGACGTTTCACTCGTTAAAGGGTTAAGAGAGGTGTGAGACAGGGAATTTGTAATGTCTCCAGATCTGTTTTCCGTATATACTGAAAATATTTTTAGAAATGTACAAGATATGAAAGGAATCATCATTTGAGGAAGAAACATCAATAACATTAGATATGCAGATGATACAGTATTGATTGCAGACGAGCAGATTCTGCAACATTTAGTAGTAGATGGGGTTGTTGCACACAACTAGGGTTAGAATTAAATTGTAAGAAGACGACATTATGGTCATCACTAGGAAGAACGAAGTACCACAATGTAATATACAGGTAAATGGGAATATTCTTAAACAAGTGAATCAGTACAATTATCTCAAAACAGTCATAACATCTGATGGGAGATGCCTTTAAGACCAGAATCACCATGGCGAAGGTAGCCTTTTGCAAGTTGAAAAACATACTGACCAATAAAAAGATGTCAATTGCTACACAAAGCCTGTACTTTTTGTATGGATGTGAAGCGTGGACAGTGAGCAGCCAAGCTGGAAAACATCTGATGGCTGTGGAAATGCGGTTTCTGAGGAGAATGCAAAGAATATCATGGACAGACAGAAAAACCGACGGCCAAGTCCTACAAGAAACAAATGAAAATTGTAAACTGATTAGGGAAATTAGACGTAGACAGTCAACATTTTTTGGACATGTGATGAGAAGAAATAAATTAGAGAACTTGGTGACAGCTGGCAAGATCGAGGGGAAGAGAACAAGGGGAAGACAGAGAAGTAAATACCTAGATGGCTTGACCATGCGGCATGGTCGAGACAAGAACACTGAGCTGATCCATGACTCTGGTGATCGAGTGAAATGGCGAATAATGACCGCACTTGCCTACCGGCATGGCATATAATGGATGGATGGTATAACATGCTGTTCTTCTTTTGCTCCTTCCTTAGCTAAATTTCCAGGCACTCCACAGTGAGATGGTATCCACTGTATGGTGACCTTACGCTGGCTGCCAAGTTAATTAGTGTCCATAGTACTGGCACTGTATTGTATTAAATACATTTGGGGGGGGGGGGGGCGGCTGAGTGGTCTCAAGGTATGGTGTCCACCTCGAGTGCTGGAGATCCTGGGTTCAAGCCCTGGTAAGTGCCGGGATATTTTCATGTGGACTTCTAGTAACATTTCCCCTGGTCTCTGGGTAGTGGGATCAAATGCCTGTGTGTATTGTTGCGCACGTAAAAAATCCCTTGGCTGTTAGAAATCGAAAAAGACTAGCCTAACGGCGCTGCCCGGGCAAAACTTTTAGTTAAAAATATACCCAAAGTATTTCAGGATCCTCGCTGGTGCTACAGAGTTCGTGCACTGAGCTGAGATTCTCCAGACTCAGGCTTGAGTTAGGAGTAGAACGGAGCACTTATGGGTTACACCCGTGTGCTGTGATGATGCTCCGTCGACTAAACTAAACTAAACTGTATTAAATAAAGAACGTTTTGTGAAATAAATCCTTGTCCTTGGACATTAGAAAAAGAATTCTTGCATGTTACATATAACTAGTTTTAACATACGACACCAAATCCCGGACAATTAGTAAATAGGCGAACAAATCCCTGGAAGCCTTGGAGATGTGGTTTTATAGAAGAAGCTGAAAATTCATTGGACAGCCAAGATGAGCAGTCTGGACATTTTGAACTCAAGCGTAGTCCATACGTGTGCTACTGCTTCTGGTAGCACTGGATTGATTTTTGTGTGTGGTTTAGCTTTGCCTATTACCAGCGTCCCTCCTTATTAGGTGAACCAACTCTGACTTCAGTGGTACTTGTAATTAACTTCCCCAAGTCAAGGACGAGATGCCAGAATTTTAGTGCAACTGATTGGTATGGGAGTTTAACCCACTACTTGGCATCAGCACACTTTAAGTTTAAAGAGCGAGCGCTCTTAACCATTCACCCATGCTGACCTCCACTCCATCTGATATAATGTTCTACTTTCAGTAGCCTTTCCCGAGCAATTGTTATTTACTCTGGCTGTCCAAGGTATTCGCAAAATAGGTCTCAGAAACCAAATCACCCAAGCACTTCCTAATCTATATTATAAAACAAAGTGTATGTATGTAAATATGTATGTATATATGTATGTCCTTTATTTGTTCGCGAACGGCCCATCCGATTGAGATGAAATTTTCTACACGCCTTCCTTTCATTCCAGAGCTGTCAACTGTCATAGTTTTTTTTTCTTCTTCCTCCTCCTCCCTCCTCCCCCTCCCAAAATACGTACGTAAATATATGATGATGATGATGAAAGAATCCCCGAACCAAAACGCTAGGGAAAGGGAAGAAAATGACGTGACTACACAGAATCGTCACACGGCAATCATCATCATCAAGTGCCGTGCCGGCTGGCGTAGGCGTTCATGGCTCTCCGTAGATCTCAGTCTTTGGTTTTTTGGATCAACTCTGCTGCTGATATTCCTCCATGCCACGGCAATATCAATAACAATTCATCTTTTTATGTGTAAGGAAGTTATCTACAGTCGTGTAGAAGGGAAGAACTAGACGAGTATGAATTCGGAATGGCGAACTCTCTCCCCTCTCTTCTCCTCCCTCTACCTCCTCCCTCCACCCTTCTCCTCTTCCTCCTCCCTCTCATCCCTCTCCCTCCTCCCTCCTCCTTCTCCCTCTTCCTTCTCCCTCTTCCTCTCCCCTCATCCTCCTCCCTCCTACTCCCTCCGCCTCCTCCCCCTCCTCCCTCATCTTCCTCCCTCCTCCCTCTCCCTCCTCATCCCTCCTCCTCCTGCCTCCCTCCTCCTCCTGCCTCCTTCTCCCTCATCATCCTCCCTCCTCCTTCTCCCTTCTTCTCCCTCTTCCCTCTTCCTCCTCCTACCTCCTCCCTCCTCCTCCTCCCTCCACCCTCCTCCTCCCTTCTCCTCCTCTTCCTCCTCCCTTTCCTTCCTCCTCCTCCCTCTACCTCCTCCTCCCCCTACCTCTTTCCTCCTCCCTCCTCCTCCTCTTCCACCTCCCTTTCCTTCCTCCCCTCCTTCTCCTCCTTCCTTCCTCCTTCTCCCCTCTGCCTCTCTCCTCCTCCTCCTCTCCCTCCTCCTCCCTCCTCCTCCTCCTTCTCCTCCTCCCTCCTTCTCCCTTCTTCTCCTCCTCTCCCCTCTCCTCCTCCTACCCTCGTTCCTCTTCCCCTCCTCCCTCTCCCTCCTCCCTCCTCCCTCTTCCTCCTCCTCCCTCTTCCTCCTCCCCTTCCTCTTCCTCCTCTTCTCCTCCTCCTCCTCCTCCCTCTCCTTCCTCCATCCTCCTCCCTCTTCCTCCTCCTTCTTCCTCCTCCTCTCCCTCCTCCTTCCCTGCCTCCTCCCTACCTCCTCCCTCCTCCTCCTCCCTCCTCTCTCCCTCCTCCTCCCTTTTCCTCCCTCCTCCGCCTCCCTCTACCTCCTCCTCCTCCTCTCCACTCTTCCTCCTACCCTCTTCCTCTTTCCCTCCCCCTCCTCCCTATCCCTCCTTCCTCCCTCTCACATTCCTTCTCCTCCCTCCTCCTCCTCCTCCCTCCTCCCCTCCTCCTCCTCCTCCTCCCTCCTCCTTCCTCCCTCCTCCTCCTCCCTCCTCCTCCTCCCTCTACCTCCTCCTCCTCCTCCTCCTACCTCCTCCCTCCTCCTCCCTTCACATTCCTCCTCCCTCTTCCTCCTCCTCCCTTCCTATCCCTCCTCTCCCTTCCTCCTCCTCCCTCCTCCTCCTCCCTCCTCCTCCTCCCTCTACCTCCTCCTCCCTTCACATTCCTCCTCCTCCCTCTTCCTCCTCCTCCCTCCTCCTCCTCATCCCTCCTTCTCCCTCCCTCCTTCTTCCTCCTCCTCTCCTCCTCCCTCACTCCCCTCCTCCCTCCTCCTCCTCCTCTACCTCCTCCCTCCTCCTCCCTTCACATTCCTCCTCCTCCCTCTTCCTCCTCCTTCCCTCCTCCTCATCCCTCCTCCTCCCTCCTCCTCCTCGCTCCTCCTCCCTCCTCCTCCTCCTCCTCCTCATCACTCCTCCTCCCTCCTCCTCATCACTCCTCCTCCCTCCTCCTCCTTCTTCCTCCCTCCTCCTCCTCCTCCCCCTCCTCCTTCCTCCTCCTCCCTCTCCGCCTCCTCCTCCTCCTCCTTCCTCCTCTCCTCACCTCCTCCTCCTCCCTCTACCTCCTCCCCCCTCCTCCCTTCACATTCCTCCTCCTCCTCTTCCTCCTCCTCCTCCTCCTCCTCCTCCTCCTCCTCCTCCTCCCTCCTCCTCCTCCCTCTACATCCTCCCTCCTCCTCCCTTCACATTCCTCCTCCTCCCTACTCCTCCTCCCCTCCTCCTCTTCCCTCCTCCTCCTCCCCCTCCTTCCCCCCCTTCTCCCTCCTCCTTCCTCCCTCTTCCTCCTCCCTCTTCCTTCTCCCTCCGCCTCCTCCCTCCTCCTACTCTCTCCTCCTCCTCCCTCCTCCCTCTCCCTCCTCCTCCCTCTCCTCCTCCTGCTCCCTTCTCCTCCTGCATTCTCCTCCTCCCTCCTTCTCCCTCCTCCTCCCTCTTCCTCCTCCCTCCTCATCGCCTCCTCCTCCACCCTACTCCTCCCTCCTCCTCCTAATCCCTCCTCCTCCCTCCTATTCCTCCCTACTCCTCCTGTCTCCTCCCTCCTCCTCCCTCCTCTTCCCTCCTCCACCTCCCTCTTCCTCCTCCCTCCTACATTTACCCAAGACAGACATACAGTCAGACAGATAGTCGGGAACGGGATCTTATATGACTACTTATATAATTTAAATGAGATGCTCTCCACCATGGGCTGGGCCGGGTCAGACAGACAGATAGATAGATAGATAGACAGACAGACAGACAGACAGACAGTCGGGAACGGGAACTTATATGACTACTTATATGAATTAAATGAGATGCTCCCCATCAGGGTCTGGGCGAAGACGGGCCGGGTCAGACAGACAGACAGATAGACAGACAGACAGACAGACAGATGGTCGGTAACGGGAACGAGAACTTATATGACTACTTATATGAATTAAATGAGATGCTCCCCACCAGAGTCTGGGCGAAGCCGGGCCGGGTCAGCTAGTATTTCACATAATTTTTTCATTTCACGGTGGGCTGGACAGTTGCATAAGGAATTAATACACATAAATATTAATTGTTTCTGACCTTGAGCCAGCCAAGTCTGTGAATTGAGGCATTGAAGTACATTTTGTTCCTTCAGCAAGGTGCTGTCGTCATTTGAGGTGAAAGGTTCGAATCTCTGTTTGGTAACTGCAGCTTTCAATTGTTATGTTGCATAGTGTGTTCTCTATTCTCTGCTTCTTCTAATTCTGTGTGATACTCATGAATTTGTTTACATCCATATATGAAATAGCCTCTGTTAATATGTTTGTTAACATATGCGAAATAGCCTCTATTCATATATTGTTAGGGGAAATAGCCTCTAGTCATATGTTTAACATATGGGATATAACCTCTATTCATATATTTGTTCCATCCATCCATCATGTGCCATGCTGATAAGCTTGGGCGGTCATATTTCGCCATCTCACTCGATTACCAGAGTCGTGGATCAGCTCCGTGTTTCTGTCTCGACTATGCCTCATGGCCAAGCCATCCAGATATTTACTTCTCGGTCTTCTCCTTGGTCTCTTCCTTTCGATCTTGCCAGTTGTCACCTAGTTCTCCAATTCATTTCTTCTCATAACATGCCCAAAAAATTGTGATACAAAAGTACAGGTTCTATGTAGCACTTCAACACTCTTTTTCTCATTTCATTTGATATCTTTTTATTGGTCAGTATGTTTTTCATCTTGTAAAAGGCTACCTTCGCAATGGCAGTTCTTGTTCTAATCTCTTTAAGGCATCTCCCATCTGATGTTATCACTGTTCCAAGATAACTGTACCGATTCACTTGTTTAAGAATATGCCCATTTACTCGTATATTACATTGTGGTATTTCCTTCTTCCCAGTGATGACCATAATCTGTGTCTTCTTACTATTCAGTTCTAACCCTAGTTGTTCACTGTGTGCAACAACTGCATCTACTAAATGTTGCAGGTCCTGTTCATTGTCTGCTGTCAACACTGTATCATCTGCATATCTAATGTTATTGATGAAGGGCAGAATGTCCGACGGGCCTGCGTGCCCAATTCTTAACCCTTTGAAAATAAAGATGTTCGTTCGTTCGTTCATTCGTTCGTTCGATGTATCATCCCCCAGTGATGATTCCTTCCATGTTTGTTAACATATGTGAAATAGCTTCTGTTAATATGTTTGTTAACATATGGGAAATAGGCTCTATTTGTATGTTTGTTAACATATACAAAGTAGTCTCTGTTCATATGTTTGTTAACATATGGGAAATAACTTCTATTCCTGTTTTTTAACATGGGAAAAAGCCTCTATTCACATGTTTGTTAACATAGGGGAAATAGCCTCTATTCATATGTTTGTTAACATATGGAAAATAGTCTCTGTTCATATGTTTGTTAACATGTGGGAAATATCCTCTATTCATATGTTTGTTAACATTTTCTGTGCCAAACCAAAAGTAGGTTTGAACCAAATGGGAAGTAAGGGTGTGTCACAATTATGACATAAAAGTTGGTAATATGGTAGCAGACATGTTGTATTATAACGCAGTGACACCATTTCTACGATATATAAGCCTATGGCAGATACCGGAAGTTGCTTAAGGCGATTAATCATCTCATGGAACTTTATCAGTTAATTGCTCAACATTGTATTTAAATTCTCCAGATGATGGGGGTCATGAGAAGTCACAGGAGCAACTGGAGACTAAAGCTGTGAAGAAAGCCCTGGAACAATCCAGATCTCCGATTGTTGTTAATGTCAGAAGTGGAAGTAATATAGTTTCATACTTCGGAACTGTGGATAGAGGTAGGAATCACTTTAATATATACATTTATGTGCGGTCTAACTCCGTTACCCCTTTCTTTCTGTCATCATCATCATCAAGTGCCCTGCCAGCTGGCATAGATGTTCATCACTCTCCACAGATCTTAGTCTTCGGTGTTCTGGATCAACTCTGCTGATGATATTCCTCCATGCTACTGTCTCAATCCATCCAGCATCATTTCTCTTGGTCTCCTTCTCTTCCCCTTGATCTTTCCAGTTGTCAAGATGTTCTCCAATGCCTCTCTTCTCATCATGTGACCAACGAAAGCTGTTAGTCTCTGTCTTATTGTTGTATTTAATGTTCTAGTTTCATTAGCCTCTTTCAGGCAGTCGTTAGTTACACTGGCAGTCTAAGGAATTCGCAACATTCATTCTTTCTATATAACCATATTATAAAAACTTCAAAATGTACTCTCACGTTGTTTATTCATGACAGCAGCCACTAGAACCCCTAGGGGGAGCCACTGTAGCAAAGTGGCTAGCATGCTTGCCTGCCAGCCTGATTGTCATGGGTTCAAATTCACAACGAGGCAGATTTTAAAAATTAATCTGTGCTTCCAAGTTAACCTAGACTAAATTGGAAAAAAAAACTGGCAGTTTGCTGTCATGTGTCTTAGGGGTATATGGCCAAGGTTGATAGCTCATGCTTAACTTTACTACCAGCTGCGGGGGCAATTTAGGACCTTGCTTCCATCTCACTATCCAATCTTCCATCGGGTGTAAAAATGCTACCTAGATATTTAAAGTCTGAATAAAATTAGTGGAACTGCAGTAAAGTGGTGGAAGGTGTAAACAATATAGAATAACACAAAGTAATGCAGCTTTACAGAACAGAATTACAGAAAACACAGGACACTGCAGTGACTAGCCTTCATCAGCAAACAAACAATACACAAAACTCAATGTAAAGTCACTGGGATAACACTACAATGACCACATTAAGGCATGAGAATGGATTGAGAAAAATGGATAGATGCAAAATAAGAACATCAAAAAGAAAATGAAAAAAAAAAATATGCTACTTGTCTCAGGCTGTGATACTAACATGAATCTTAACGTTGATAATCTTATATAGCCATCCCTGAGAGTCTGTGGTGTCATGGGGACAAGGTAGGGGGTGGGAATGATCCAATGAAGATCCTCGGTCAATGCCTGGAAGTGGTACATGAAGACAGGGAGGAAGGTAAGGTGGGAAACTGGAAGCATTGGAGATATGATGGTGGGTCGAGAGTGAAAACTAAGAAGGACTGCCTTGGTGGATGTCCATACAGTGTATTAGTGAGTGCCAGTAAAGGGTTGTTTGAACTCTGAGACTTGATTTTCTTTTGTGTTCTTTATTTGTATGTGTTCAAAGTGTTTTAACTAGAAATTGGTAAGAGCCTTGGGGTTCATAGTGAGGATTAATGGCCAGTGTTTAGTGCAGGAGAGCCTAGTATATGATACAACAACAGCTAATCTGAGAATGGAGGTGGAGGCAGTCATGGCGACGTTCCCATGGCTGGAGGACAAACAGCACACAAATGCTGTAATTGTAACAGACTCACAAAGCATGCTGAGTTGGGTGAAGACAGGTATGCTTCGAGCAGAGCGGCATACTTCAGTGTAAAAGTATAAGATTGATTGATTGATTGATTGATTTAGGAACCGACATCACAGCACTCGGGACATTCCCATAAGCGCTCCGCCTCCATCCCCAGCAGCCAGCGAAGAGTTCCAACACTAATAGTTCCAGTAGCAATCTGATTATATGTCCGTCTCGCCTTTCCTCCGAGCGCCGAGCGTCGGCCAGATCCCCTCGTCACACCTCGTTGTCTCATTCTTACCAGACCATGGTGCTCCATCTGCTCCTCCGAGGTGTACACGTGCTCCCACAAGGCCGCAACCACGTCTGCCTTGTCATGCATCAATACTCCACCAAATTTTGCCGAGCCAGCCAATCTGTCCGCCTGTTCATTCCCCAGCACACCGGCATGCCCAGGAGAAAAGATCCAGGTGATGCTTACTACCCGTGACCTCCGAAGTGAAGCAAGCCACTCTGCACGAAGCCTACCTGTTCTCACCCTTCTCAGCATGCTTTCTGAGTCAGTTACAATCACAATGTGTGTATGTATCGTGTTTTCTATCCAGCGGAAAGCTGCACTGACCGCCTCCACCTCCATTCTTAAGTATAAGATAGGTAGCGTACGTTGGATCTTTACCTTGCTGGTGTGTTGAGAAATGAGCGGGCGGACAAATTGGCTGGGTTTACACATCTGAGTGGGGTTTTGGTTCACGATACGGCCGATGTGGTGGGGACCTGTTGAGATCATGTGTATAGTGTGGAAGAACAAATACACCATCATTGCCTGGAGAGAATGGTGCAGCAGGGAGTGGCCAGAGGATCTGGGTGACACTCAGTTCTCGAAATAATGGCCAGACAGACATACAATCATACTGCAGCCTGTACCATTAGTAATGGCCCTCTTTGCTGGCTGTTGAAGATTAGGACAGAGCACATATGGGAATGCCCGTGTGGTGTGATGCCAGTTCTTGACTCACTCAACTTGGTAACAGAAGAATAGGAGCACATAGACTGTTATTTAATTTTTTTATGAATCTTGTTTTAGATTAAATTATCGCTTTTATTCTTTTAGATTTAACTAACACCTTTATTCTTTCAGATTTATCTAACACCTTTATTCTTTCAGATTTAACTGATACCTTTATTCTCAGATTTAACTATCACCTTTATTGTTTCAGATCTAACTAGTGCCTTTATAAATGGTATCCCCGAGAAGCCCACCAGCTTTGGGTGTCCTGGACAGAAAGGTAAATATATTGTTGGAGTCCTTGACTGATCAATTCTTGTTTTTATTATAATAAGTTAAACTGCAGGAAAGCTGTCAAAATACGATGAATTAATCATTAAAAATAGAAGTTGAAAAAGATCAGTTAGTTAGTTAGTCGACAGATCATCCTCATTGCACATCAAACCATTCAGTCCATAAGTGCTCGGATCCCCTCCTCAGCAAATCCCGCAGCGTGTAGTGGCTAACGACACCAGTTCTGTGTTGGTTTATCAATCTTCTTTGGCTTCCTGCGTAGTGTTCTTGTTTGGCCACCCCTCTTTTAATTTGTTGTTCTCGCAGTCTGGCCATGGTTGTAGATTCACAGTCATCACTTGGTTCACGCAAAAGTCTTACTTCTCATAGAGCATTCAGAATGTCAGCCTGGTCCATGGTGCGTCCGCCCTCCATCGTAGCCTCACCTGCGAGCTTGTCAGCCCGCTCATTTCCTTGTACTCCCGCATGCCCTGGCATGAAGATGAAACTAATCTTTGCCAGCCGAGATCGCTCCAGAGACAGCAGCCATTCTCTACAGATCCACCCCACCTCTATCCTCTTGATCATGCTCATTGAGTCGCTAAGGAAACATGCTCTAGTGAATGTCTGTGTCTCGAGCCATGTTATTGCTTTACTTACTGCCATGACTTCCATAGTCAGGCTACTTGTGGTCTCGGTGAAAGCACCAGAGTCCTCCTTCACAATTCTCCCTCTGGCCCGAGTTGTAAAGGCCCATGAGCTTCTCACATGTCGGACGACCGACCCATCTGTGTAGATGACAGCATCATCTAGCGAATTCTTGAAAATCAACGCTTGTACTTCAGCCTCCACAGCAGCCGGATTTTCTTGTCTGCATATTCTATCTAGTTGGATGCAAACTGAAAAGCATGTGCAGAAATCTGTTGGCACTTGTACCCACTCCTCGCCAGGTTCTAAGTCCTCAAGTGAACACACCTGTTGAAGAATGTCTTCGGCTTGACCCATCCACGACCGTCCTCTTTTTAACCTGCTGCCCTTCACCTTCATAATTTCACTATGCAATGGATGTTGTGTGTTTGCGTTAACTCTGAGGTAGGTGCGTGCTCTGCAAACTAGTATTCTGTCTTCAATGGTTGGAAAATCAAGAAGGTAGCGCATCGCCCTGCATGCTGTATCTCTTGTACATCCAAGAATAATTCGCATAGCTTCATTCTGTATCCTTTCCACCCTTTCTATCTGAAAAAGATCAGTTTAATCACAACACAATCATATTTGTCAGAATGGGCATTATTGCTAGAAAGCCTTCAATAGGAGGCAATAATACTAAAAAGCTAATTCAGTTACACAAAATAGTTATATCTTGCTGCACATAGATTTAATTGTGTGGTGTGGGGTGAAAGATTTTATGTTTTGGGGTAAGAGATTTTATGTTCTGGAGTGAAAGGTTTTGTTTTCAGGGGTGAAAGATTTTGTGTTCTGCGGTAAAAGATTTTGCGTTCTGGTGGGAAAGATTGGTATTTCATTTTTAATTCACTGCAAACAAAGAAATTGTGGGAGTTCCCGGGAAATCATGTGACATCGGGGTGATTCCATAGTGTGTGTAGGGGTGCATTTATTAATTACATATACAGTCATATAATTGTTGTTGCAAGTAAAAAGCAAGAAAATGCTATTGTATAATGTATTTATTGGAATAAAGCATCATACAAATTGAATGTGTTGTCGATCACTTCCTGTTGAGTGTGTGGTGGACTGCTAGACCGATCGATGGATGCAATAAATGTTTCTGGGCCCGGAGGCCCCTCATTGTCATCAGAGTGTGTATCCATATCTTGTGCTATTTGTCTTATCTTGTGTATGTCCCATCTGTCAGCGCTCATCTTTGATGTATCTGGGGGCCAGTTTGCGAAGACATGTAATTTTGGGTACATCTTGCCACAAACACACTTGTTGACCGACCACAAAGTGAATTCCGATATCCCTATTCTGAAAATCGACGATCCCACCAGATCTAGGTCAGTGTTAAAAATAACTGCGGTTTGTTTGTAGTGAGTTAAAAATGAAGTACCGAAAGATTTTGTGCTCTGAAGTGAAAGATATTTTGTTCTGAGGTAAAAGATTTTGTGTTCTGGGTTAAAAGATTTTGTGTTCTGGGTTAAAATATTTTTTATTCTGAGGTGAAAGAGTTTGTGTTCTGATGTGACAGATTTTGCATTTTGAGGTGACAGATTTTGCATTTTGAGGTGAAAGAATTTTTGTTCTGAAGTGAAAGATTTTTCATTCTGAAGTGAAAGATTTTTCATTCTGAGATGAAAGAGTTTGTATACTGAGGTAACAGATTTTTCGTTATGAAGTGAAAGATTTTTCGTTCGGAGGTAAAAAAAAAAGTTTGTGTTCTGAGGTGAGAGATTTTGCAATTTGAGGTGAAAAATTTTATGTTCTGAGGTGAAAAAATGATTTTGTGTTCTGAGGTGAAAAAAAGATTTTGTATTCTGAGTTAAAAGACTACATACAGGTTGTCTTGACGTGCCATGTTTATCATATAAATACCATTCTTGTATAGTTTCTTGTTTTGTTGATTTATTCATTGAATTATCTTGTTTGCATATTGAGAACATGCATTTCTTGAATTGTTATTCACTATCTGCGGTCACATTGAATGTAAGTTATGATGCTCATCATCTGAAAAATTATCCTGGCTGCAAAATTCTTGAACCACCCTTTCATGTAAATGGATGTTGCACACTCATTTAATCTCATTTCACCTCATCTTATCTCATCTCATCTCATCATCTCATCTCATCTTGTTTCTCTTGTACCCTGCGGTCATTATTCATTAGTCACGATTCCAATTTCACAGTAACGGGTCGTCCCCATTGTGCTCCGTTCCTGTGCCAGTGAATATCACACAAAATGCTCCTCACTGCCCCATGTGAAAAGTGGAACAGGAGTCTCAACAAACCACAGCCCGCTCAGATATACCATGCATAATGCCGCAGCCAGAATGCCAACACAAAAATCCTCCACAAAAAATACAGTTCATCGTCGATGGAAGTGGCAGTCACTAGAAAACCAGCGACGGCACATTATTGCATAAGGCATTCCAGTCAGTTCAGTGACAGGCCGGCCACCATAATTCCGAACATGCTTTTAATGCTATAAATAACCTCGAACAGATGTAATGAAAGCATTCCACATGAAATTCACAGCTCACAGTGTTGCGCCACGCACTCAACTCCGTAGTAACATGACAAAACCATACACTTCCAGTCCAACATGAGGAAAATGTGAATGAAAACCATAGACACAAGCATAAAAACTTCAGAGACCTTATAACCGTCTAAATCCCTATCCTCCATGAAGCATAAACCGCGGGAGAGTGGCCATTTATGGGCTTCATGTCAGGGTTGCCAGATTGGCTTTCTTAACACCAAATCTGGTATTTAAAAGCAGGTTTATCGTCAAAATATCAGTGTGGCGATTTTGTTTTTTTTCTTGGCTTTTTAAAATTTGTAATGGCATAATAATAATTAGCTATAAATGCCTCTTTTTTGAATTGCTTAAGTTAATTTTTATCTTGTTTTAACACATTTTAGTTAAAACAAATGCAAAACAATAAGCTTAGCTTATACTGCTTTTGGTTCATTCTCGAGAACAAACGTAACAACTAACAGGTATTAAACGCATATGGTTTTTGTACTGTACTTGTACTGTTCTATGCGCACTCATGCACTGCGCAGTCACCTTACTGTTCAGTTAAGTTTTCGAATTCATTATACCTTCATGGCAAGTATTTCTTATTATTGAACTCATTATCATGCCAAAGTGGAAACCATCTTATGACACTAATTGGAAATATAATGATCAATGGGAAAAGCTATTTGTGTGCCTCAAGAAATCCACTGATGGTTCTGAATCAGCATATTGCAAATTGTGCCGGTGTAATATTGTTCCAAGACTTTCAAATCTTGCAAATCATAAAACAACAGAGGGACGCAGAGGTGTTTCCAAGGCACCAGGGCCGGGTTATATACTGGCCAAGACCTATTGACGCGTCCTCGTCGAGCGTCCTGGGCAACAGGTCCCTTCGGGGTCCTGGCTAAAGTCAGTAGGATCGCCGATTCCTCCGAAGTCGGAGAGTGTCTGCCTGTACGGCGAGGAACCACCAGTCTGCACACCAATAAGCCAGACATGGGACAACGGATACTCACGCAAAACTCAGGTCCTGTATGACATCACACTGATGTTGGACAACAGGATGCCTTCATCCAACATACAGGACTTCGCGTTGGAGCTCAAGCCAACGAACACAAGCAAGCAAGCAAGCATAAAACAACAGAAAAACACAAGCGGAAGGCGTCATCTTCTTCACAAAAAACACTTTCTGTGATGAAAACAAGTAAGAAATTTGATAATAAAGTCAAATTAGCAGAGTTGCAAATTGCTGTTAGCATGGCCTGCCATTGTGCCATACACACCATCGATCACTTAGGTGAAATAATGGTATCCCATAGATGTGGCAGCACTCTCGGTCAGATAAAATTGCACCGAACGAAGTGCATATCACTAATAAGAAAAGTTATTTCACCATCTTTAAAATCTGATCTAATTCTAGATCTGCAAAACAAGAAGTATACACTCATCATTGATAGTCCACTGATGTCTTGACCCAAAATATTTGTGCATTTTAGTTACATAGTTACATACCTCAGCGATAAAAGAAATGAAATTACCACTCGTTTTATATATTCTAAGGAATCCTTTACTGAATCTCTCAACAATGAAAAGGAATACTTATTTGAAGAAAAGGTTTTCATGTACTGTAAATATATTTGTAATAGATATTTTTATTGGGCAATGTTTTTGGCTTTTTTATTTCATGACTTGACTTTATTTGATCACAGTGATCTGGCAGCGCTGCTTTATGTATCGAGATTCTCATGGAATGGACTTTTATTCCCTCTGTCCATTGTTTATATGGTTGGTCTCTTCTTCTGGTTCTGTTTGGCCTGTACATTATTGCTTGTTATGGTATAGTGTCAGTTGGTAATCTAGTTATGTGGACAAACAATTTCACTTGCTGAATTAAAAAACATAAGCCACAAACAATATGTCACTGTCATTGGAAAAGAGAGTTAATCAGTCTTCAGGAATCCCAGTGCAGTCAAAATGCCATAAAACGCCGTCCTCATCAATTTCTCAACACCTCACAAATTTTTAACATAGCGTGAACAAAGAAAAAGCGTTTCATATGCAGTATGTGATAAACAATAAACGATTTCTCAAATATAGTGAGGCATTAACAATTAGACGGTTCCAGCTGGTTTTGTGCAAACAGAAAGAGTTTGTGTTAAATCTGAAATTACCATGGGGATAACGGATGTTCTACATTCAAACAACACCTGTGACTATGTGTTTTAAATGTTTCAGCAGAAGTATTATTAATTTATTCATTTCATATGGCAATGATATGGTATATAACTCTGCAGTATGCACCTGGTGAGACGCAGCAAAATATGCCTGGCATGAATCGTGCAACATATTGTTTGTGGTTTCTGTGATTAAAAATAACGATTCAACATTAAAGTTATAAAGTTTGCTTCATGTCCTTTTCAAAATGCTGCAATCAATCCCAACATTTATTGCTTGTTTGTAATTTACTAGGCAGTGTTAGTTGTAGTTTTCCATTGCTTTCTGAACAACCGACATCTCATGTTGTCGAAATCAACGCAAAGTGGTCTGTTTCAAGATCTTCCACAGCTGATTTTGAAATCTGGACTTGGTATGTCAAGGAATCGTGAAACTGCGCATCTCATCATCCCCTAAGCCACAGTGGTGATATATTGTAGATTATGGATGCCATCACATGTGTTTGGGAGGCCAGCATGGCCGAACAGATAAGAGCGCTTGTTCTTAAACATCCGGTGTGCTGGTGCTGAGGTTGGGGGTTCAACTCCTACACCGGTCAATTGGACTACAATGTTGACTTCTCGTCTTTGACTTGGGGACGTAAATTACAAGTACCTCTAAAGTTGGCGTGGGTTTGCCTGATGTCGAGGGACACTAGTAATGGGGAAAGCTAATCCACATGCAAGATTCAGTCCAGTGCTACAAGAAGTGCATGCACACACACACAAAAAAACCTTTAAAAAAACCTATTTTAAATGCACGACTTCTTTCCCTTCACTCTTCCATAGTGGTGTCTTCACCAACAGCTGTAGAGTACGAGCAACAACTATCACATTCTGGAAGTTTCATGGTGAGTGATTCATCCTTGTTTGTATAACCATTTGTGAATACTGTTATGTCCCTGTCATGACCAATTGCCTAGGGATTTATAACATGTGTCCCCCAATAATCACACATGAAATATCTCCAACTGAGACTGTCCAATGATAATGTTCTACACAGCGGTCACTGAACAGTCCATCAGTAAGGCTTCAAAATAAGATATTTACTGAACATACATGATGATTGCCTGTGAGACCAGATGGAGAAGATGGGGGAACAGATTGAGAACCCGTATGTGGAAAGAATGAGATTTTTGGGGATCGGCAGGAGTTCTGGAAGAATCTAAAAAAACTGAGAGGGAAGACCAGGAGAACTTTCAATCAGATAGCAGTGGGAACGATTAGTAGTATGAATCTTTGCTGGCTGTTGAACGAGGGGATGGAGCACGTATGTGAATGTCCTGATTGCAGTGATGTCAATTCTTAGCTCAACTCAGCTCAACTTAACATAAAGGATGAGCCATCAGATGAGCGATTAAGTCCGTATCTGTCATTCAACTATACATTCATAGCATTCAATTAATATTAGAATTCCTCATGATAATGATTATTCACGCTGTACATATCTCCTGCCGCCATTGACAGTATGCAATATTCCTCAGTTAGCCTTTGAATGTTTATGGTTATCTCTGTATTCTCTCAGCCAAAAACTTGCATTTACCTCCATTCTGGAATGTCATTCTTCTGAATCTCTGCACATGGCAGTGTCTACATAACACAACCCCACATACCAAGTGGCTACCTGAATACCAAGTGGCTACCTGAATACCAAGTGGCTACCTGAATACCAAGAGACTACCTGTATATCATGTGGCCACCCGAATACCAAGTGGCCACGTGAATACCAAATGGCTACTTGCATATCAAGTGGCTACCCTGAATACCAAGTGGCCACCCGAATACCAAATGGCTACCCGAATATCAAGTGGCTACCTGAATACCAAGTGGCTACCTGAATACCAAGTTCATACTCAAACACCAAGTGACTACCTGAATGCCAAGTTGCTACCTGTATACCAAGTGGCTACCTGAATACCAAGTGGCTACCTGAATACCAAGTGGCTACCTGAATACCAAGTGGCTACCTGAATACCAAGTTGCTACCTGTATACCAAGTGGCTACCCGAATACCAAGTGGCCACCCGAATACCAAATGGCTACCTGCATATCAAGTGGCTATTTGAATACCAAATGGCTACCCAGATATCAGATGGCTACCTGAATACCAAGTGGCTACCTGAATACCAAGTTCATACCCAAACACCAAGTGGCTACATGAAAACCAAGTGGCTACCTGAATACCAAGTGGCTACCCGAATACCAAGTGCCTACCCGAATACCAAGTGGCTACCTGAATACCAAGTGGCTACTTGAATACCAAGTGGCTACCCAAATACCAAGTGGCTACTCGAATACCAAGTGGCTACCCGAATACCAATTGGTTACCAAATTCCAAGTGGTTACCCAAACAAATATACTAGGATGGTGAGTCCCTCCAGGAAACTGCCACCTTTCTCTTTCAGAAACTTTGGCAGGACTCCACTACACAGGCTGTTTCCTCCACAAACTGGCGCCTACCTTCTGTAGAGGTTATTAGACCGACTAATGTATGTACAACAAAATATCAGTCGGTAACCATACGTCTCACACACAGACAATATTGGTGCGGTCGGGTTCAACTCAAATCGAGATCTCGCCAACAAATATTCTTTGTTTTGTTTCATTTGTTCAGGATCCCTTTCATGACACACGGATATATCCATTAGTGCTCCAATATCCCATGCAGCACGTAAAAAGAATTTCAGTAGTGCTTAAATTCTGTCACATTCACAAGGATCCAGATATGTGTATAACAGAAAATTATGTGCTATAAATTTTTTGTGGGTCGTCATCAAGTACCATGCTAACTGGTGTGGGCATTCATATCTCTCCATAGATCTTGGTCCTTGGTTTTCTGGATCAACTCTGCTGATGATATTCCTCCATGCCACTATCTCAGGGCATCCAGCATTATTTCTCATGATGCTTATTCCTCCATGCCACTGTCCCAGTCCATCCAGCATCATTTCTCTTGATCATATTCCTCCATGCCACTGTCTCAGTCCATCCAGCATCGTTTCTTTTGATGATATTCCTTCATCCACTGTCTCCCATCCAGCATCATTTCTCTTGATGATAGTCCTTCATGTTACTGTCTCCCATCCAACATCATTTCTCTTGATGATAGTCCTCCATGTCACTGTCTCCCATCCAGCATCATTTCTCTTGATGATAGTCCTCCATTTCTCTGTCTCCCATCCAGCATCATTTCTCTTGATGATATTCCTCCATGTCACTGTCTCCCATCCAGTATCATTTCTCTTGATGATAGTCTTCCATGTCACTGTCTCCTATCCAGCATCATTTCTCTTGATGATAGTCCTCCATGTCACTGTCTCCTATCCAACATCATTTCTCTTGATGATAGTCCTCCATGTCACTGTCTCCCATCCAGCATCATTTCTCTTGATGATAGTCCTCCATGTCACTGTCTCCCATCCAGTATCATTTCTCTTGATGATAGTCTTCCATGTCACTGTCTACTATCCAGCATCATTTCTCTTGATGATAGTCTTCCATGTCACTGTCTCATATCCAGCATCATTTCTCTTGATGATAGTCCTCCATGTCACTGTCTACTATCCAGCATCATTTCTCTTGATGATAGTCCTCCATGTCACTGTCTCCTATCCAGCATCATTTCTCTTGATGATAGTCCTCCATGTCACTGTCTTCCATCCAGCATCATTTCTCTTGATGATAGTCCTCCATGTCACTGTCTCATATCCAGCATCATTTCTCTTGATGATAGTCCTCCATGTCACTGTCTCCTATCCAGCATCATTTCTCTTGATGATAGTCCTCCATGTCACTGTCTCCTATCCAGCATCATTTCTCTTGATGATAGTCCTCCATGTCACTGTCTCCTATCCAACATCATTTCTCTTGATGATAGTCCTCCATGTCACTGTCTCCCATCCAGCATCATTTCTCTTGATGATAGTCCTCCATGTCACTGTCTCCTATCCAACATCATTTCTCTTGATGATAGTCCTCCATGTCACTGTCTCCTATCCAGCATCATTTCTCTTGATGATAGTCCTCCATTTCTCTGTCTCCCATCCAGTATCATTTCTCTTGATGATAGTCCTCCATGTCACTGTCTCCCATCCAGCATCATTTCTCTTGATGATAGTCCTCCATGTCACTGTCTCCTATCCAGCATAATTTCTCTTGATGATAGTCCTCCATGTCACTGTCTCCCATCCAGCATCATTTCTCTTGATGATAGTCCTCCATGTCACTGTCTCCTATTCAGCATAATTTCTCTTGATGATAGTCCTCCATTTCTCTGTCTCCCATCCAGTATCATTTCTCTTGATGATAGTCCTCCATGTCACTGTCTCCCATCCAGCATCATTTCTCTTGATGATAGTCCTCCATGTCACTGTCTCGTATCCAGCATAATTTCTCTTGATGATAGTCCTCCATTTCTCTGTCTCCCATCCAGTATCATTTCTCTTGATGATAGTCCTCCATGTCACTGTCTCCTATTCAGCATAATTTCTCTTGATGATAGTCCTCCATGTCACTGTCTCCCATCCAGTATCATTTCTCTTGATGATAGTCCTCCATGTCACTGTCTCCCATCCAGTATCATTTCTCTTGATGATAGTCCTCCATGTCACTGTCTCCTATCCAGCATAATTTCTCTTGATGATAGTCCTCCACGTCACTGTCTCCTATCCAGCATCATTTCTCTTGATGATAGTCCTCCATGTCTCTGTCTCCCATCCAGCATCATTTCTCTTGATGATAGTCCTCCATGTCACTGTCTCATATCCAGCATCATTTCTCTTGATGATAGTCCTCCATGTCACTGTCTCCCATCCAGCATCATTTCTCTTGATGATAGTCCTCCATTTCTCTGTCTCCCATCCAGCATCATTTCTCTTGATGATATTCCTCCATGTCACTGTCTCCCATCCAGTATCATTTCTCATGATGATATTCTTCCATGTCACTGTCTTCCATTGAGTATAATTTCTCTTGATCAGCTTCCTCCAATCTCCTCTCTGTCCATCCAGCATCATTTCTCTTGGTCTGCATCTGCCCTTCTTCCCACTGATCTTTCCCGATGTTCATATCTTTCCTGATGCCTCTCTTCTCATTACATTTCCAAAGAATGCTGTCTCCATCTTTCTTATAGTTGTGCCACACCAAGGTACGTCTCTCATCCTCTACCACATGGATGTGCAGGTGGGATGATCCCATACTTTAGTAAAAGAGCTATCCTAGCATTTCCCAAACTCACCAGCACTCCTAGAGGACTTTCTTGGTAGCTTTTCCCATGTGGATATCTTTGCCTGAGCAACAGTATGTTTGTCCTGCTCTTCTCAATTCTTGACTGCCGCAGGACTTTAATGTGTTCAACATGCTCACTGGTCCTCCAAGTTTTTCACCTTTGTCCAAGAATGCTAGATGTCTGATACACTATTTTAGGATGACAAGTTTTTTGCCCTTGTCTGAGAATGCTAGGTGCCTAATCCACTATCTCAGGATCAGGAGAAGGTGTAGAATCTTTTTTGTTTCTTATTGTGTAGAAATGCAGATTGCCAACACAGTGAGACTGGTCTGCTTGAGCCTGAGGTTGGACACCACAAACACTGATCAACTCTGTCCCCATTCTCTGAATAATACCGGCAAAATAATTTCTCATGTCATTTCAGTGGGCGTCCAGCAGTTGGTATTTCTGTTTGTTACATATAGTATTATTAATACATACGGATGGTGCTTGTGTTCTACAAAGACAGTTTATGTGCTCTATGATGACAGTTCTTTTGTTCTATGATGACTATGCTTGTGTTCTAAGATGGCAGTGCTTGTGTTCTATGATGACTGTGTTTGTGTTCTATGATGACAGTTCTTGTGTTCTATAATAACAGTTCTTGTGTTCTATAATGACTATGCTTGTGTTCTGTGATGACTGTTCTTGTGTTCTATGATGACAGTTCTTGTGTTCTAATGATGACAGTTCTTGTGTTCTATGATGGCCATGCTTGTGTTCTGTAATGACAGTTATATTGTTCTATAATGACTATGCTTGTGTTCTATAATGACTATGCCTGTGTTCTATGCTAGTGTTCTATGATGACAGTTCTTTTGTTTTATAACAGTTATTGGTCTCTATGATGACAGTTCTTGTGTTCTATTACAGTCATTGTGCTCTATGATGGAAGTCCTTGTGTTCTGTGATGCCATTTCTTTTTCTTTTCCTATGTTGACAGTTCTTGTATGATGACAGTGATTGTGTTCTATGACATTGCTTATGTTCTATGATAATATAGCTTGTGTTCTATGATAATATAGCTTGTGTTCTATGATAATATAGCTTGTGTTCTATGGTCACAATGCAAGTGTTCTATGATGATAGTTCTAGTGTTCTGTGTCAGTCCTTGCGCTCTATGATGACAATCATCATCTTCAGCACTAACATGACGTTGTTCTTTATGTCACCAGTCCTACTTGCATTACCACGAGCACCGGGCTGCTGTTGAGGTCAACTTGGGATGTTGCAGGTACCCTCCCCCTGAGCAGCTGACCGAAATATGGAAGCAAGTTGACCAGGCTTTCATGTCATTAATTTCTGAGGTGAGTTGTGTCAGGTGCCATGGCAGCACTATCATCTGGTGGCCCTGCATTCAAATCTCGTTTAAGTCAATGTTTGTTTTCTGCTGGCCATATAGCTCCTACATCTAAAACAATTAAAAATAAACAAAGATGCTGCATAAATAATATATAATAATAACAAAGACTTAGAATATTCCATTCTAATGTTAAATTAGCACTGTGTATTTCCTTAGTGATTTTAAACACAGAAACAATATGTTGCATGATTTATTGCCTGGCATATGTCGCTGCATTTGGTCAAGTGCATACTGCAGAGTTATGTATCATATACAGTGAATAAATGAATCATACTTTGTGCAATCCAACAATCATGGTCAGTGGCTAATAGTTCCAGTGCTATGTTGGTTGACGAGGCCCTTCATTCTCCTCTTGTGTCTGGCCATCCAATTCCTATTCCCAAGTCTCTCATTCTAGACACTGATGTGGATTCATGGACGTCAAAGTCCTCTGCTCTCAAAGGGCATTAATAATATCATTGGGTTAAAGATTGTGTTAAAGGATTGAGTTGAAGGGTTGTAAACATGCCAAATGTATGATTAGTTGTTGGCCTGTCTTCTTTGTTTTGAGATTAGGTATTCTGTGATATATTTTCATATTAGTGAGATACTGAGTTGTGAGTCGGACTTAAAATGCCATGTATGTTAATGATGATGTATTATATATATATATATAGTGTCAGGTCTTAGTCAGATATGACTGAGCTACCATATGACAGTAGGCTGTACTACCTGCTTTCTGTTAGCACCGAACGTTGGGCAGCACTTACCATACCTGACACCCCACATTGTGCCAACGGTTTCAGGCGGAAGAGCGCAATTGAGAGGATTGATTGATTGATTGATTGATTTAGGAATCGACATCACATCATTCGGGGCATTCCCATAACTGCTCCGTCCCCATCCTCAGCAGCCAGCGAAGAGTTCCAACACTAATAGTACCAGTAGCAATCTGATTATAAGTCCGTCTCGCCTTTCCTTTGAGCGTCGGCCAGATCCCTTCGTCACTCCTCGTTGTCTCATTCTTGCCAGACCATGGTAATCCATTTGCTCCTCCGAGGTGTACACGTGCTCCCACAAGGCCACAACCACGTCTGCCTTGTCATGTATCAATACTCCACCAAGTTCTGCAGAGCCAGCCAATCTGTCCGCCTGTTCATTTCCCAGCACACTGGCATGCCCCGGAGAAAAGATCCAGGCGATGCTTGTCACCCGTGACCTCCAAAGCGAAGCAAGCCACTCCGCACGAAGTCTGCCCGTCCTCACCCTCGTCAGCATGCTTTCTGAGTCAGTTACAATCACGATGTGTGTGTGTGTCATATTCTCCATCCAGCGGAGAGCCGCAGTGACTGCCTCCACTTCCATTCTTAAGCTGGATGTTGTGGTATCATATTCCAGGCTCTCCTGCCCCAAACATCGACCATTAGCTTTGGCTATGAAACCCCAGCCACTTCTCTCACCTCTTGACACCGAACCATCTGTGTAGATAATCACATCACTTGAGTGAGCATTGTCCTGAATTAGTTGCTGGATTTCCACTTCCGTGGCCCCTGCTGGCCACTCCCTGCACTCCCGGCTTAATGTGATTATAACTCTGGAAAAGTCTGACTGCTTCGCTGGCACTCTGACCCACTCCTCTCCACGCCTAATGTTCTCCAAGGGGCACACCTGTCTGATTGTATCCTCTGCCTGAGCCATCCATGATTTCCCTCTTATCAGTCGCTGACCCTTAACTGCGTCCAGCACCTCATGCAGTGGGTGGTCTGTGTCTGCAGCTACTCTGAGGTATGCCTTCGCCTGCATCACCTTGAGCCTACCAGCAACAGTCGGCAGACCAAGGATGTAACGCATACACACTACTGGGGTGTCTCTAGTGCATCCCAGAATGACCCGCATAGCTTCGTTCTGTATGCGCTCTAACTTCACCAGCTGACTCTCTGAGACCGTGAGCAGACCTAATCCATAATCAATTACTGAGAGGATCAAGTGCTGGTATAGTGTGAAAAGCATTCTCTGCTCTATGTCCATTGCAGCCATAGTTTTAAGTGCATTGAGTCCCTTTTGAGTTCTTGTCACGACCGTCTCCACATGGTCCTTGAAGGATAGGCTCCTGTCAATTGTGATCCCTAGATACTTCAGTTTGTTCTCTCTGCTGACATTTCTACCATCTATCGCGAGGCTTGGGACATCAGCTCTTACAATCCTGTTGTCCAGAGAGCAGCACAAAACAGCCGCCTTTGAGAGGATACAAGCCTTACCCTGGTGCAAGGACAGTTAGAGCATTGCTTTGCTGATCCAGCAGCTTCTGCAGCTTGTCTTGTTCCAGATGTATAGGTGTTACCTGTCCTCTGGAGTGAACTGGCAGGCCGAGAGAGGGATCATGCTGCATGGGCAACACATGATCTCTATATTTTAGCCCAGGCTTTGTGCTTTGGAGAGGCAATAACTCCATCCCTGGTCTTAACCGGTCTCGGAATCAAAGCAAGATCGAACTGTTACGGGTTATAAATCCCTGTCAATTGGCATAGACATGGGGCGCCATGTGTTGCCTCTGGCGGTGGGAGACACCTACAGGTGTCGCTGATCAGCTACCGCCCGCCTCAAGCTGGGCAGCCCCCAGCCAATTTGGTGCTGATCCGGCACAGCCTACCTGCTCCAGTGGGTGCTTGGGGCTAGGACAAAATCTGAATCACAGGCTGTAAAACCAATGCACCAGGTACTAATAAAAAGAAAAATAGAAACCTCCTAGCTACGGCTTGCAACCTGGAACGTGAGAACCATGTGTCCAGGATTTTCCACTGACTTGACCAATATTGACGATGTGAGAAAAACGGCTGTGATTGATGCCAAACTCAATTGTCTTAACATTGATATTGCTGGCCTGCAGGAGACTCGCCTTGCTGAGGAAGGGTCACTCAGGGAAAACAATTACACCTTTTTTTGGAAGGGTAGAGGGCAGGCAGAAAAAAGGCAACTCGGTGTGGGCTTTGCAGTGAAGAATTCACTACTGGGAATGATTGAAATTCCAGCTGGAGGTAATGAAAGACTATTACCCCTGCGCTTGGCAACCTCTTGTGGTTTTGCCACCATTATTACTGCATATGCACCGACACTCGATTCCTCTGATGATGTGAAGGATTCGTTCTATGAGGCGTCAGACTCCGTGATTAAGGCAGTTTCAAAATCGGACTACATTTATATGCTCGGTGATTTCAATGCTCGTGTGGGCAAGGACTCGAGTTCATGGCCAGTGAGCCTTGGAAAATACAACATCGGTCGCATGAATGAAAATGGGCAAAGGCTGCTGGAGCATTGCACCAGAAATGACCTATGTATTACAAACTCCATTTTTAAAACAAAAGAGCTGCATAAGGTCACATGGAAACATCCAAGATCCGACCATTGGCACCTGCTGGACTTCATCATCACACGGAGACAACATCTGAACCATACATCATTGACTTGAAGTTACCACAGTGCTGACTGTGATACGGATCATTCTTTGGTTGTTGCAAGGGTTAGACTGAGACCAAAGAGAATCTACACAGCTAAACACAAATCTAGCCCCAGGATGAATATTATTAACACTCATGATCCTAAAATGTGCTTTCAGTTTCAACAGCAACTTGAAGAAGCTTTCACTGATACACCAGAAAATTATACAGTAAGTGAAAAGTGGGGTAAACTTAAGGAAACTCTATAAACTGCTGTAGGAGTTTATGACACTGTGGATTATAAGAGGCAGGACTGATTTGCGGCAAACAGCCAGATTCTGCAGCCCTTGATTGATAAGAAGAAGATAGCTCTCTTAAGAAAACAAGGAAAGACCAACACATAACACTCTGAGTGGGCTAAAGCAAGTTTAGAAGGATGCGCAAAAGGCTGCCAGGCAGTGTGCAAATGACTATTGGATCTGCGAGGCCTGCCTGCCACTAGAGCCAGTTTCTTGAAATCACCTCCAGTGGCGACCTATGGCGCTTCTAACCACATTAAATTCTCTGCCTACTACACTTTGTGACTATCCAGCTTATAAACCTCCAATGATGATGAGTCGTTGTTCTGTAGTGAGATGAGCCATAGTTGCGCATTTAATTTTCATCTGAATTTATTCGAGAAGCGTCAATCTTTTATAGGCATTCAATAATATGGTCAGAGAGTTTTGTGTTCAGTAAGTTTCACAGGGTTATCATTAACCTGTCACGAGTTATTGTCAAAAATTTTGTTTTGACCTTGACCTCTTTTATGACCTCACAAATCATGAGGTGAGTACAATTCAGGTAACCACGAGAAGTTAATGACCAGATGGGCACAGTCGATAGGTTGATTGATGTCCAATCGGCGAATATCTTTTATAAAAGTAACACCAAAAATGTTGTGTTTCTGTTTTAGAACAGTATACATGGGGGCTTCAAATTAAAACCTTAAATATTTTGTTTTTACTCTGAGGCCACTATTCATTGAGCCTGATCCGGTTGTAATCAGTCTGTCACAGAAGTCACGCCATTTTGAAACTTCCTACTCCACTCATACACTAGCTGAACTGACAGGCATGACAGTGGTACTGGATTTTCATTTGCCAATGAATTTCTATAGGTTTTACCCCTTCACTGATAAAAAGATGAAAAACAGAACGCTTCTCCTCTTTGGTGCATGTCAAAAGTGGGGCAGCCATCCTTAAACTGTCCTTATGACATCACTGTGTTCATCCACACTGTGATGTCACATGATGCTTAACACTCCTGACACCCTTAACAACAATATTGACAGGTTACAAGACAGTGGCATGGTTACTATAATTTCTGTCACACTGTTCAGGTTTTCATGTGAAGCCCCCCCCATATGTTTATGCAGTGTATTAGAGACATTAGACATAGGCAGTCACAGTTTTTTGGGCATGTTATGAGAATAAATGAATTGGAGAACTTGATTTCAACGTAATATCGAGGGGAACAGACCAAGGGGAAGACCTAGAAGCAAGTACATGGATGGCTTGGCCTTGTGGCATGGTCGAGACAGAAACACAGAGCTGATCCATGACTCTGGTGATCGAGTGAGATGGCAGTGAGATCGAGTGAGATGACCGCCCACGCTTACCGGCATGGCACATGATGGATGGATGGATTGTAATTTCATTTAACTGAGAATGTCATGTATGTTTGTAATGATGTATTGTCATATCATTTGACTGAGAATGTCATGTATGTTTGTGGTGATGTATTGTCATATCATTTGGCTGAGAATGTCATGTTTGTTTGTGGAGATGTATTGTCATTTTGTGTGATTCTGAGATGATGTATTTGAGCTGCCTTTAACTTGTCTTTATATTGCAACCCAGTCTAGGAAAGGAATATTTGGGGTTGTGGTTGATGCAGATTCTAAAGTACCCTTGGCAAGAGTTCAGGTGGAGGTCATGCCGTCTGGATACATACAGCACACGGATGACCTTGGGCGCTTTGCATTTTACTTGCCAAATGGGACGTACACTTTGAAAAGTGTGGCTGCCGGTCATAAAGATACAAAAATGGTAAGTCTCTTCAGTTGACCCATAATAAAGATACAATAACGATAAATATCCTAATTTGATCAGTCATACAGATACAATAATTGTAAGTAAGGTAATCAATAATAAAGACAACAATTGTTTGTAAGTGTTCCAAGTTAATCAGTCAAAAAGATCCAACAGTGGTAAGTGTTCCAAGTTAATCAGTCACACAGATACAACAATGGAAAGTGTTCCAAGTTATCATGCATAAAGATACACTAATAGAAAGTGTTCCAAGTTAGCACACATAAAGACAACAATGGATAGTGTTCCAAGTTAATCAGTCATAATGATATACAATTGTAAGTGTTCCGAGTTAATCAGTCAATAAGATACACCAATGGTAAGTATTCCAAGTTTATCAGTCGTAAAGATACAACAAGGGTAAGTGTTCCAAGTTAATCAATCATAAAGATACAACAATGGTAAGCTCCAAGTTAATCAGTCATAAAGATACAACAATGGTAAGTGTTCCAAGTTGATCAGTCATAAAGATACAACAATGGAAAGTTTTCCAAGTTAATCAGTAATAAAGATACAACAATGGTTCTGTCGCCCTGCTACTGAGTGAGTGCATGGTGCGACTCTGTGAGCTGTGATATTCACATGGAATGCATTTACATGTCCGCTTTTGTTTGTACAGTGACCTGCATGTTCAGAACAATGGCTACCGGCTGTTGCTGAATTGACTGATTTGCCTTTTCGGTGCACGAGTGCATTTTTCAGGAGACTCATGGGTGTCGGCGCTGGAGCTACGGAGTTAGTGCTTTATGCGCCGCTTTTGGCAGATAGAGACAGAGCCATGTGAGAAAACCCGGGTCAATGAAGTCTTTCTGGTGACTGCCGATTCCATCGACGATGAACTGTGGTTTTTGTGGATGACTTTTGTGTTGGCATTCTGGTGGCGGCATTATGCACAGTGTTCCTGTGTGGGCTGTTGGATTGCCGAGACTCCTGTCTGTTCCACTTTTCACATTGGACAGTGGGGAACATTTAGTGTGATATTCATTGGCACAGGAACGGAGCATTATGAGGACGACCCGTTGCCGTGAAGTTGGAACCTCAACTTACTAACTAACTAACCGATATTTACATGACATATCCATGTATATTATGTATAAATGACATGCTTTTTGAATAAACAGCTCCTGAAAAAAACGATGTGGTGCATTACTTTCTGAACGCCCCTCGTATATTTAAGTTTGAAGGATTTATCTCATTGCTTTAGTTTATTTTGTCTGCCTTCTGCAGAATGTATCTGATGAGATGCAGTGAAATATGCCAGGCAGTAAATCATGCAATCTTTTGCTTATTTCTGCGTTATTCAAAATGACTTTATTTGTATCAACAAGGATGTCCGAGTCTTGCTTGGACCGAACGCCCACGAGGTGATGCTACTGACGGAGTCCAGCACGTGGATGTTCGGGATGTCACCCCTGCTAACCGTGACTATTGTTGGTAAGTTTCCATTTGTAGAGTTGTTCACAGATAAACTAACATGGAGAAAGAAATATATTTAAATATTGAGCACAACTCACTACTGGCAACGCTGATCGTATTCTGGTATGAATCTAAGGCCCATCCATGTCAATATGGAAGCACTATACTCGAGTTTCGCTCTCGTTTGAGCTCGTCAGTAGTGCATATCCTTGACCGGATCCGGAAACAAGCCCCTGATCACTGGCATGTGAAACGGGTGTGTAACCACGTGGCACACGCTGGACACGGCCAAATTATCATAACAGAATATTACAACGTCACCCATCGCAGGCTATAGCTCAAGATTGCCCGATCACCGCGACTGACGTCCGCCGAACGATCAGGACTTCTCACTGGCAAGGCACACCAGGCCGCCTAAATCCAGTGAGCAATAATCAAATTGACGTTGATGAGCCTTAGGTTCATACCAGAATACGATCAGCTGTTGCCAGTAGTGGGTTGTTAGTCTTTCCTCTTGAGCCTAAGGCGGCGCATAGGGCAGAAGTCCTCTCTCTCCATGCCTTGCGGTTCGCTGCTACCTGTTGTAGATCTTGGATATTTACTTGGCCATTGAATGAGCCTTCTCTAATGATGGTTCTACACAGGGTCTCTCTTGGTCTTCCCCATTTTCTTTTCCCTACCGGTGACCATATGAGGGCTTGGTAGGGGAGTCTTGTCTTGTCCATTCTGAGCACATGGCCGATGTAGTTCCAACGGCGCCTTCTTATGAAATTGGATACTGTATCTTGCTTAGTCTCTTGTCTTATTTGCGAATTGGTTCTGAAGTCTGTCCAATGGATGTTTAGAAGTCTTCTAAGACATTTGTTCTCAAAATTGTCTTATTTTTTTATCTAAAGCTACCGTTGATTTCCAACTTTCACATCCATACGTTAACACTGGAATCACACAAGAGTTGAAGATTTTAAGTTTTGTGTGTTTGCTGAGTGTCTTTGACTTCCAGATGTTTGACAGTTTATTGAAGGCACTAGATGCCAGTGCGATTCTATATGATATTTCTGGTGTTGAGTCCCCTGTAGATGTCATTTTGCTTCCTAACATAACATTTAGAGCCAGAAATCTGGTTCTGAAACAACGGGAAGTTTTACGATGGTGGTTTGTCGGACCGCCGATCAACCGTTCTAAGCCGAGCTAGAAAGAAACACGTCTCGCCATCTTGACCTAAAACCGGAAACCCTGTGGGTTGTGCTCAATATTTAAATTTCAAATCCCGAAACAACCAAATAATCAAAGTACTATAGGCAGTAGATGACAGTTTTTGTTGTTGACATTTCCATTGCTCATCTGCAGTGAACCTACATATTCCAAACTGTTGACTTTTCTGTAATATCTGTACATTTATAAATATTTATGTTGACATATTTGTTTTGTCGCTTGCAATTTTTGGTTTTGTTGCTTTGAGATATAAATGTTTTTAAATTTAATCTCTCTCTCTCTCTCTCTCTCTCTCTCTCTCTCTCTCTTCTCTCTCTCTCTCTCTCTCTCTCTCCCTCTCTCTCTCTCTCTCTCTCTCTCTCTCTCTCTCCCTCCCTCTCTCTGTGTCCCTCTCTCCCTCCCCTTCTCTCTTCCTCTACCCATCCTCTTCTCTCTTTTCTCTCTTTCTCTTCCTTCCCCCTCTCCACCCCCTCCCTACCATAACCAGATAAATAATCAAAACATAATTTACCCCTTTAAATCATGGTTAATGTGCTAGCTTGCCAAATAAATGGTCAGGGTTTAAACCCCCTATCACTGTCAGCATTTTGGATTCCGGCCAGTATAACTCTGAGATTGATCCAGTCTTATTATCTGGGTACCATATCATTTTCAGAATTTTCTGGGAATGTCTGAAAAGAAAATGTGGTGAGAAAGGGCACTCGCCACCTCATAGCTTAGAATATGTGAAGTCATGATACTTCCTACCCCATCGGCAGTGTTTGCTGTACTTTGATCTTGTTGTATTTTTTGTTTTAAGTCTAGTTTGAAATTAGCTGCTGGCGATGTGGAAGTAGACCCCTTGCATTGATTTTGATGCTCCGAGCGTTGGTTGTTCAGAAAGCAATGGCACACTACTGCCGAGTAAATCATAAACATTCAGAATTCATCGGGGGAATTGTCATGATTAGAACGCAGATTCTCTTTCTCAGCATCATCATCACCACCATCCTCATCATCATCAACATCATCATCATCATCATCATCATCATAATCATCATCATCATACAGTGGCTAATCATGTGCAGAACTTTGTCCCCAAATATTTGGATTTTGCATTGATTTAGATAGTCCTAGCGCTTGTTGTTGAGACAGCAATGGCAAACTACTGATTGTAAAAATTGCCGCATAAATCACAAACAGCCAAAAATGTAAAGGACTGCAACTAACTTTTTAACTCTTTATCTCTTGTCTCCCTGATATTCTCATACAAGAAAGTTTAGTTTCTTGAATATATTTAATGTAAATTTATTCCTGTTTAGGGTGCTTTGTCCTCCTACTCGTCATCTTCGTCACCGTGGTGATGTGTTGGAAGAAATCTGGCAACATGCAGTTTGATGAGATGGGCTTCCGTCAATTACCCAATGCAGATTATGACGATGACAGCGATAGCTTGGAGTCATTTGTGATGGACAAGAACTCCTATCCTTTGAAACAGCTACCCCACTTTGCGTCACAGGGGACCAAAGAGTATCATGATGAACCCTCAAGTGGTGATGATGATGATGGGGAGTCCAGTTTGTTTGAGAGACCGCTGGTCACCAGAAATTAACTTTGCCTTTAATGCCTTGTCAAACTGCAAAGGTCACTAGAAAATAACTATGCCTTTAATGACTTGTCATATTGCCAAGGTCATTAGAAAATAACTATGCCATTAATGTCAAACTGCAACAGTCACTATAAAATTATACCTTTATATGCCTTGTCAAACTGCAAAGGTCTCTGGAAAATAACTATGCCTTTATATGCCTTGTTAAACTGCAAAGGTCACTATAAAATTATACCTTTATGTGCTTGTCAAACTGCAAAGGTCACTAGAAAATAACTATGCCATTAATGCCTTGTTAATTTGCAAAGGTCACTATAAAATTATACATCACGACTGTTTACATGAAAATTTAACTGTTTCCCTACTGGAAGAAAGTTATTTTTCTATGTGTTCTTTGTTACATTATCTTATATTTCTCTGGAGAAAGATAATTGTTTATTGATGAAAGTAATATTTTTTTTAAAAGAAAAAGCAAAGTTTTCTGTGGAAATGTTAACTTTTTTAAAAAAGAAAATAGAAAATTTAAAGAAAATTACAGCTTTGAGGAAATGTAGCTAGTTTAATGTGGGAATGTAACTAGTTTTCTGAGGAAATGTAAGTAGATTTTTGAGAAAATGTAAGTAATTTTCTGTGGATATATGGGCAATTTTCTGGGGAAATTGACTAGTTTTCTGTGGGAAAACTAATTAGTTTTTTTTGGGGGGGGGGGGGGGGGGGGGGGGGGGGGGGGGTTGTGAGTGTAACTAAATTTTGTTGGAAATATGGTTGTCTGAGGAAATATAGCAGGGTTTCTTAGGATATGTAGCTTTCTTTGTAAATGTAGCTAGTTTTATGAGAAAAATCTGAGGATTTTTTCTTTTGGAAATATATATAGTTTTTTGTTAAAATTTAATTAGTTTTGTAAAGGAATGTGTTGGTTATCCAATTAGATGTAACTAGTTTTCTGTGGAAATGTGCCTTCAGAAAGAGTAACGTAGAAGATCTATCAGTGTAGATCTACATAAAATTTAAGAGATTGGCATAAGAGAGACGACTTCAGAATAGATGCGGATGTCGGACACAATAATCTTTAAGGTGCATAACTACAAGCGATACATCCCCCCTTGAAAGAGTAACAAAGAAAATCTATTGGTGTAGACATAAAATATAAGGGATTGGCACAAGGGAGATGACTACGGAATAGATGCTGAAGTTGGACAAACTGATCTTTGAGACGCTTTAACTACAAGTGAGGCAGTTCACTTAAAAGAGATATAAAGAAGAAGAAGAATTATCAGAAACTTTATGAATGGCCCAAATGTTGAAATACTTGATGTTGATGATGATGATGATGATGATATGTTAACTTTATTGATGCTAATTAACTGTTGTGTTTTGATAAATATAATTTTCCAAGAAAAATGAGTTGTATATACTATGGTTCTATACATCTGATGACTATCATATCAAATCAATACCCTATTTTGACAACAATCCCTTTCAAATTAATATCCAAATGGTGACGGATTCAGTCACAGGATTATTAATCTGAGATTGGGGTGGGCTTTTATTATAACTTCTCTTCTGAGGTTGAACGGAGGCACAGGCAATGGACAATGAATGAATGATGACTGTGAAATAGGAATGAACAAACAGCAACAGATTTGCTGTATGGCAATGAATCTTGGAATGAACAAAAAGCAACTGTTTTGCTGTATCTCAGTGAATCTTGGAATGTAAATTTAACAAATTAGGAAGAAATTGGGGGCTATAGAGTTGTGGTTCCTGAGGCGAATGTTGCAAATTCCTTGTACTGCCAGAGTAACTAACGACGACAGCCTGAAACAGGCTAATGAAACTAGAACATTATATGCAGCTGTACTCTATTATTTGGGACTCTCCATGATGAAGTGGTCAAGCTGTCTGCCTCGTGCTCTGAAGGTTGTTGGTTTGATTCCGGGCTACATCTTTCTGTTCATTTTTCTCAGAGACTCCTGGGGTCGCTGCTGGAGCGATGGAGTTTGTGTTGTGTGCGACACTTTCGGCAGACTGCCCTGTGGAAAGAGCCTGAGCCATACAGGGAAAAACCTGGTGCAGTGATGTCAGTCCTCTCAACTTTTAAGACATTTTGATACTCTATTATAAGAAGAAATAAACACCTGGAAGGTAACCCGGCCAACAAATGCCTGAAGAAGGCAGAAGTGTTGGCCGAAAGGTGCAAATATCGCAGCTATGCTGTAAACAGGCACAATGCAATTATGTTTAAAACAATATTCCAGATGAACGCAGAAGAAGAGGAAGAAACAAATTAGAGAACATGGTGACTACAGGCTAGATTGAGGGGAGAAGAACATGGGGAAGACAGAGAAGTAAATATCTGGAAGGCTCGGCCACGCGGCATGGTCAAGACAAGAACACAGAGCTGATCCATGACTATGGTGATCATGTGAGATGGTGAAACATGACCACCCATGCTTATCGGCATGGCATATTATGATGATACAAAAGAGAGAAACTGCATTCTTTGGTCATGTGTTGGGAAGAGAGGCACTGGAGAACATGGTGACAAGTGGATAGATTAGTGGGAGAAGAGGGAGAGACAGACCAAAGCAAATGATATTGGATGGATTGAGAGGGTAGCATGGAGGAATATCATCAGCAGAGTTGATCCAGAACACCAAAGACCGAGATCTGTGGAGAGACATGAATGCCTACACCAGTTAACAAGGCACTTGATGATGATGATGTGTGTAATGGTTGGTGTGAGATTTTGGGAGGCACGCAGAATTAACATTATTTTAAGAGGGTCACAAATTGGCCATGATGGTCTATCTTACATGCAGCCCTTCCTGCCACTTATGTTTCAGACATATAATTAATTATCATCATCACTCAGTGCCTTGCCTGCTGGCGTGGGCAATCATGCCTCTCCACAATTTGCAATCTCCGACAGCATGGATCAATTCATGTGTTGACCCCCTTCCTTGCCATGAACATATACTGTCAAGAATCTTCTCACGCTGTCTTCCTCATCTCTCTTTCCACAAATCTTTATGGTTGTCACGACATGTTCCAGTTTTTGTCTTCTTATAATGGGACTAAATAACGATGACTGCTTCTTTCTGATGTTTGTGATAAGTTGTCTTTTTGACTCAGCTTCCCTTAAAACTTACAGATTGCTCATTTTGACTGTCCAGTTCATTTTCAGCATTCTTCTATAAAACCCCATCTCCAAGACTTCAAGGATGTTTTCTCCTGTTTACTAATTGTCCAAGATTCGCAGTCGTATGTTAAAACTGATTCTATGTAACATGCAAGAACTCTCTTTCTAACTTTCAAGGACATTGACTTCTTGCACAAAACGTAATTAATTATATGTTGTGTATTATGCTGTTAAATTAATTTGGCAGTAAGCTGAAACACTTTTCATATGTTTTAGTCATTAGTCGTTGTTCCAACTTCATGGCAATGAGTTCCTGTGCCAGTGATCACACAAAATGCTCCTCACTGCCCCATGTGAAAAGTGGAACAGACAGGAGTCCCGACAAACCAACAGCCTGCACATGTATACTGTGCATAAGGACACCGCCAGAATATCAACACAAAAGTTCTCCACGAAAGACACAGTACATCGTCGATGGAAGCAGCAGTCACCAGAAAACCAGCAGCTACACATTAGTGCATAAGGCCATCCAGCCAGTTCTGTGACAGGCTGGCCGCCATTATTCCGAACATGCAGTTCACACTACAAACAACCGCGAACAGATGTAAAAGTATTTGACACAAAATTAACAGATCACAGTGTCGCGTCATGCACTCAATTCAGTAGCAGGGGGACAGAACCATGCACTTCCAGTCCAACATCAGGAAAATGTGAATGCAAATGGTAGTCATAAGCATGAACACTCCAGAGGCCTTAACTGTTCAAATGCCTATACTCCATGTTGGCGACCGGAACTGTATGTATGTTTTGATATTCCTTGGTACTCATTTTAGGCTGGGTCGACCTGGGAGTCTATGTCAGTTTTAAAAATCTGAATTCGCTTTGGTTTGAACCTATGACCTGCAGGCTGGCTTCTAGCCGCTACGTCACTACAGCTCTCTCATCACATTCAGTCAGTCAGGTGCCATCTCCACAGTGAAGGTTGGCATCAATGGATCTCCAACGTTTCTCTCACCCTGATTATACATTTTGTCAGATTTATGTTTGTCCATCTCTTGATGTTATCTTCCCACTTCACCATTGTCTACCTCTTGCCTTGATTGTACATTCTGTCAGACTGATGTTCATCCATCTCTTGATGTTATCTTCCCATTTGTAACGTTGTCTACCTCTCATCTTGATTGTACATTCTGTCAGACTTCTGTTCATCCATCTTTTAATGTTATCTTCCCACTTGTGTCGTTGTCTACCTCTTGCTGGCTTGCCTTCAGCCTTACCCTCCAGGATAGATTTGATAAGAGTATTATGTCTCTAAACATGGCCGAAATATTTCATTTGCCTCTTGTTTATAACACTCTTTTCATTCCCAGTTGTTCTAGAACCTTTGTAGTTGGTTGGTTTATCACATTGGCATTGACATTGATTGGCCAATTAAATGTTTGACCAAACATACCTGGCTTATTTATAAGTTGATAATTTTGTACGGCTCGTGAACGATGTTACAAATATCCAAATGGCCCTTGGCAAAAAACAGTTTCGCCACCCCTGGCATAGCGTCATGTGTTATTTTTCTGTTCTAGAACCTTTGTAGTTGGTTGGTTTATCACATTGGCATTGACATTGATTAGCCAATTAAATGTTTGACCAAACATACCTGGCTTATTTATAAGTTGATAATTTTGTACGGCTCGTGAACGATGTTACAAATATCCAAATGGCCCTTGGCAAAAAAGTTTTGCCACCCCTGGCCTAGCGTCATGTGTTATTTTTCTGTGTTAGCTGCCTGGGCATCTTCCTCTTTACACTCTAAGGTGACTTCCTGAACTGACTTTCCCTTCTGATGACGTTATGCTCTCTAGGTATGCAATTCTCTCATGTGCTTTACTTGTTGATTGTGTATATTTTAATAACGAAGACACAAGCAATAGATTGCACACTATTTTGCCAAGCATATTTCGCTGCATCTCACCAGGTACATACTGCAGAAATCACACAACATAAAGTAACCAGATAAATCCTTCATACTGAAATATACACTTATTCGTGCAGTAATTTCATTTGTCTGCCATGGTAATTTTAAACTGACTATCATGTCTTTCTGTTTTGCACAAAACTGGCCTATATAGATTAATCATGATGGCTTCCTGCGAGCTCTAATAAGCGACTATTTTGTGTGTTTAAAAATGCATTTTCTCTATCAATCATGTGACATTAACATTACTGTACGAATATATGTATACTTCAGCTTGAAGGATTTATCTAGTTACTTTAGCAATAAACCGTGCAATCTATTGTTTGTGTCTTCGTAATTCAAATTGACTATGGGAAAACATTGTTCTGACTGTGTATGTATTTATTGTATCCAGATGGTTATATTGCATGCATTTTATTCTTGGTATTTATTGAATTTGTTCTTAGCACCATGCACTTATACGACTCAAGCAGTATAAGGATCTGTTAATTTTTGTTTTTATGTATAAAGATTGCTTGAATGTGTAAAGATTGCTTGAATGTTTAAGATTGCTTGATTGTATAAAGATTGCTTGCTTGTAATAAGATTGCATGATTGTATTCAGCTTGCTTGATTGTAATAAAATTGCTTGGTTGTATACAGATTGCTTGATTGTATACAGATTGCTTGATTGCATACAACTTTCTTGATTGTATAAAAATTGCTTGATTGTATACACATTTTTTTATCTTATAAAGATTGCTTGATTTTATACAGCTTACTTGATTGTAACATATATTCCTCCTTGGCTGATGTATATAATATACTGGGACTGGTAGGACCAGCCCAGCCGCTGGGCTGGTCACTTGACTCGCATGCCAGATCACGGGCTCCCTAAACAAATGTTTTACAGCGAGCTGCGCTGTGGTAAATGCTCCCAAGGTGGCCAGAGGAAACACTTTAAAGACACTCTGAAGATCTCACTAAAAGCCTTTGGGATTTATCATGACACTTGGTAGATTGCTGACACATTATCCCTAGATCAGGAAATCAACATCCGGATTGGTAAGGCAGCAACAACAATGAACAGGTTAGCAAAAAGAGTCTGGGAGAACAGGAAGCTTTCTGCCAAAACAAAAGTCCTTGTCTATCAAGCCTGTGTCCTTAGCACTCTTCTTTATGGCAGTGAAACCTGGACAACTTACTCACGCCAAGAGAAACGTTTAAACAGCTTTCATATGTGGTGTCTGCAAAGAATTTTTGGTATTAAGTGGCAAGACAAAATCACAACTACTGAAGTATTGGAAAGATTAGGTTGTGTGACAGTTTATTCCATGCTCAGTCTTCGTAGACTTAGATGGATAGGACATCTTAGGAGGATGGATGATGGTAGAATACCAAAGGACATCTTTTTTGGTAATTACAGATGGGTAAGAGATCTCAGGGTCGGCCTCTACTGTGATACAAAGATGTGTGTAAGCGGGACATGATTGATACAGGCATTGATAATGCACATTGGGAGCAAGTTGCCGCTGAACATGTTGCATGGAGGGCAAACATCAGAAATGGAATAAAGACAAAGGAGAAAATTATTGCAGATAAGTCACACACCGAGCGTGTGCATGATGGTGGAAATGACCACGTGTTCACATGCACCCACTGTGAACGGAAATGTACAGCGCAAATTGGCCTTATCAGTCACATTCGCTACCGCCATAGGTAAAAGTTATTATGCCTTTTTAAAGCACAAACTATCGTCTGTCAAGACGGTAAGGTGCCAATATGGTAGACTGCTGTCAAAGACCAAAATTTGTGTTATATGTCATTACGCAGGGGTGCAGTTACTTGTGAAGAAACCAGGACTGCAAGAGCTGTGAAGAAAAGGCTGGACAGAAAAACCACTGCAGGAGATCCTCCTCCTGGAATGTTAAGCATTCTTTGCCCACATTGTCAAAGAACATTTCGAGCCAAAATAGGCCTTATCAGCCATCTTAGAACTCACGGCTCTATACTTTCAACCCCACTGAATGAAATGAATGGTCATTATCATTCTTGATGGACAAACAACAACAACAACAACTGATAGGCACACATAGAAGACAAGGGATAGAAGTAGAAACATGTAGACACTCAACAAAGTGTCAACTCCACAATGAAGACTGGCTCCAGCGAATCTCCAACACTTTGTCTTGTATTTAAGTGGGGCACTTGAACAGCCTAATGATTTTTATTATTATTGTGTGGCCTACTCAAGCCTACTTCCTACCTATAAGCCTGTCTGCATCTCATTGTTTCTAGTGCACTCCGAAGATCATGGGTTTGATTCCGGACTATGTTGTTTGGTTCAAGAGTGCAATTTTCTCAAAGACTCCTGGGGGTCATCGCTGGAGCTACGGAGTTTATACTTTGTGCAATGCATTCGGCAGGTCACCCTGCGAAAAGGCACCAAGCCATATGAGATAAAACCGGGTTCAATGAAGTCTGTTGTTTGGTTCAAGAGTGCAGGTTTCTCAAAGACTCATGGGGGGGGGGGGGGGGGGGGGGGTCGTCGCTAGAGCTACGGAGTTCGTACTTTGTGCAATCCTTTCAACAGGCCGCCCTGCGGAAAGACACCAAGCCATATGAAAAAAAACCAGGTTCAATGAAGTCTTGTCTTTTAAACCCTTTTATTTTGCTTTGTGCTTGTGCAGGGGTGGGGAACCTCGAAAAAACGTCTGGATGGAATGGAACAGTGGCGTGGGAGAATATCAAGGACTGAGATGTGTGGAGAGACATGAACACCTATGCCTGTTGACCGGGAACATGCATAGTGATGACTACAGCAGACCATTGTGAGATTATACAAGATACGAGAGAACCATCAGCCCTTCTGTTTATAATCTTACCCTTCGCTTTCTTGATTCTGGTATGAGAAAAAGAAACGAGCAACTCTTAAACGTGTTTCTGTTATTAGGTGTTACATAAGTCATGTTATTCCCCTTTTTTTTAAATTTCGCATATCCTTTACAGGACATTGCTGTCAATATCAGCATCTTTCAGCTGATTGTTGATTTCTTGGCAAGATTACGCTCAGTAGTTTGCCTGCCATTGGTTTCTGAGCGACCGTCTCACACACCCCGTAAGTTACCAACGTGCCGAGAACCACTACGATTCTCACACAGGTTACGTTCCTCACATGGATATACAGGATTACGGAGAAAGTCGTTAACACCTAGACCAGGAGACCGGCATATTACTCCCTACAAAATATTAATCATCTGTGTTCCTCTTGTACCTTACTTGTCAAGGTGTAGAATAGACAGTGGAAGAGTGTCCGTTTAAGGGCTTCAGGTATTGAGATTCCCATGGACTGTTATTCTCTCTGTCCATCGTTTACATGGACACATCTTCGTCTGGTTCCATTTGGTTTGTACATCATTGCTTGTTGTGGTACACTGTTGGTAGTCTAGTTATATGGCCGAACCATTCCACTTGCTGTTATGTTTTAAAATTTATCGCTGCTATAACCTCCACCTTAGTCCTGATTTCATCATTTCTGATTCTCTCTCTTCTTGATACATCGAGTATTCTTCTCAGGAATCTTTATTTCCATTGTTATCTTTCTTTTCTCTATTTTTGTCATTGTACAGGTTTAGCATTGGCAGCATGGAGTTGGTAGAAAGATTAGTGTTATAATAGAATGTATTTTTTTTTTAAAGAATATTAATAAACATGTGAAATTGGAACCAAAAGGAGCTCATGAAATGCCATGTTGTTTTCTTCACCTTGTTATTTGTAAATAAAAAGATAATTTCTTATATTTGTACAACAGTTTTGCAAATTGTTTTTCATGAAATCATGGTTGTCTTCATCTCGATCTGGCTCATCTTCTTCTTGGTCATTTGTCTACTTCTCTTCTTCATTATCATCACTTCTCCTTGAGAAGTTTCTCCAAATTGATGAAGAACGCTTGCTCTTAAACATTTGGTGTCCAGTGACAAGTAGTAGGGTCAACCCCTACACCGGTCAGCTGGACTGAAATGTTAACTTCTTGTCCTTGACTTGGAGACATGAATTACAAGTACCTCAGAAATCGGAGTGGGTTTGCCTGATGGCGAGGGACACTGGTAATAGGGAAAGCTAATCCACACACATAAATCAATGCAGTGCACTAGAAGTAGCAACAAGTGTACAGTCTATACGTGAGTTCGAAGCCAACAAACAAATTACTTCTCCTCTTATTCTTTGTTATGATCAAATTATTTCCATCTTCCCTCTACTGTTTTTTTTTTTCCACATCTCCTGTTCTTATTCTCATTCTCTGAGTCTCCGTGGAGACGTTATTATGCCGTCTGCTTCACGCTCTGAAGTTCATGGGTTCAATTCTGGGCTACATTGTTCGGTTCATGAGTGCAATAGTCTCGGAGACTCCTGGGGGTCGTTGCTAGAGCTACAGAGTTTCGCCTTCTGCTGACGCCTTCGACAGGCTCCCCTTTGGAAAGAGACCAAGCATATGACATAAGACCCGGCACAATGAATTGACCCTTTTGCCTTTCAAACCCTTTACACCCTTTTTATTCTCATTGTCCTCTCTTCCTTTTCTCCTCGTTTTATTATCCTCCTCTTTTTCCTCTTCTCTTCATTGTTTCCTCTGCTTCTTATTCTCTTTCTTCATCTCATGAAATATTGCTTTTGGATGTCTTTTTCAACATTTAACTTCCTTGTATCATCTTCGATTCATCATCATCAAGTGACTTGTCAATAAGCATGGGCAGTCATGGTTCCTCATCTCATACAATCTCCAGGGCCACAGATTGGGTATGTATTCTTGTCCTGGTTATCTTATAATGAAAGTTAGTTGCATGTCCTCTCTAGGATGTCCCAATCAACTCACAATCAGAATTGAACCCATTGCTTGTGTGTGATTTACTGGACAATGTTAGTTCAACCGTTAATGATTACTTTCTGAATGGTTTGTATTTTACTAGGCAATGTTAGTTCAGCAGTTTGCCATTGCTTTCTGAACAGCCGACGCCTCATTCTATCAAAATAACGCAAAGCTGTCTGCTTCCACATCAGCCACAGCTGATTTTGACCCCTTCGTATTAGTATGTCGGGGAATTGTGAAACTGCGGTGCACTATCCTCAAAGCCACAACTGTCTGACAGTTCATCGTCATCATCATCAAGTGCCTAGCCGGCTGGCTGTCGGTAATTCATCAATCAATCAGTCAGGTGCCAGTCTCCACAATGACAGTTGGCTGCAATGGATCTCCTAAGACTTGTTTGTCTGGTTGCCCTGACTGTACATTCTGTCAGATTGATGTTCGTCTATATCTAGATGTTATTGTCCACACTTGTATCGCTGTTTACCTCTTGCTCGCTTGCCCTCAACCTTGCCCTCCAGTATGGTTTTTATAAGAGTGTTATGTCATTTAACTGTGGCCGAAATATTTCACTTGTCCTCTTATTTCTTTCTTTCATCACTCTCTTTTTGTTCCCAGTTTTTCTAGAACCTCTATATTTGATTGTTTTTGTTTCCATGAAATATGACATATTTCGTCTTGTATATCCACATCTCCAGGACCTCTATTCAACTTTCTAGTTGCTTGTTCAATGTCCAGGCTTCCAGTACCATACAGTAGTGTTGAATATACGTAACATTTGACAATTCTCTTTTTTAATGCGTGGGCTATCATGCTTCTTCGCAAACTGCAATCTCCGTCAGCTCGGATCAGTTCGTGTGTTGACTACATTCTGTGTCATGACACAAGGCTGAATTTTCTCTCACTGTCTTCCTCTATCTCTCTTCTCACAAATTTTTTCAGTTGTCATAACATGTTCCAGTTTGTGTTTTCTCATAAAGTGGCCACAAAATTATGGCAGCCTCTTTCTGATATTCATGGTAAGTTGTTTGACAATTTTTTTTCCCCCGCGTTTCCATCTTTTTTTAGGATATTGCGGTCAACATCAGCATCTTTCAGCTGTATGGTGATTCCTAGGCTAGATTACGCTCGTCAGCACACCATGACTTTCTGAGCGACCGGCTCCATACTCATAAGTCACTGGCGCGACTCGAACCACTTCTAATTCTCGTGCGCTCACGTCAACCACTAGAGTATTCGGGATTAACAGAGAAAGCTGCTAATCTCTCGGCCAGGGAGCCAACTGTTAGACAATTAGCTCTTACAAATACTGACCCACCAACTTATAAGACTGAAGCAACAATGATCTCTGTGCATCTCATAAAGGAGCCATTAACACAGATTGAGAACCTCTAATTTTGGTTCTTGTAACTTAGATCAAGCGTTGCCAGGGAGACTGGGTCCGAACCCCTTGGTGGGGTATTGGTGCATATCTGGCCGAGTGGCTAGAATGCCGGGCTCTCCTTCTGGAGTACCCGGGTTCGAATCCTCGGTAAGGTGAGGAGTTTTTTCTGTCCGGGGCAAAAAGAAAACTCTAACTTGCACAGTTCGCGGCGACTGCACTAGCCAGGCGGCCTTAATTCCTCAGACTCAAGACCGCCCTGTCCTACACCGCAAGGTACTATAGGCAGTAAATGACAGTGAAGGGGAGTCCTTTGCCATCGTGTGTATAGTGCATAAGAACAGATAGATCGTTACTGCCTGGAGAGAATGGTCCTGCAGGGAGTGACCAGAGGATCTGGCCGACATTCAGGACTCCGAGGAAAGGCTTACGAACACACAATCAGTCTGCTACTGGTACAATTGTTATTATTGGGACTCTTCGCTGGCTGTTGAAGATGACGACCTAGCACGTATGGGAGTGTCCCGAGTGCAGTGATGTAGGTTCTTAGCTCAATTCTACTCAGGGAGACGATGAGACGCAATGGAGGTTGGAATGTTGTGCTTGGAGAACATGCAAAGATTACAATGGATGGACAGAAAAACCAAGACAGTCCTTCTAGACCTAGTCCATACACGTGCTACTATTACTTCTAGTGTACTGGACTGATTTGTGCATGTGAATTAGCTTTCCCTATTACCAGTCTTCCTCACCATCAGACAACCCACTCCTACTTCATAGGCACTTGTAATTTACGGCCCCAAGTCAAGGACGAGGGTCAACATTTCAGTCCAGCTGACCGGTGTAGGGGTGAACCTGTTACCTCGGCATCAGCACACCGGGTGTTTATCAAGAAACACATGGAAGCCATGATTGATTAGAACAATTAGACGTAGAACTATGGGGAGGCCAGCTATGAACTTCCCGACACTGTAGCGAAGGAGTTCCAAACGCACCTTTTGGCGATTTTGGTACAGACCGCCTTGTGGTGATTTTCACACAATGATATGAGTAACGGTTGTTTCGTTACACTGGCAAACTACTGAACGTAAACTTGCCAAGAAATCACAAGCAGCCAACAAATTTTGATGTTGACTACGGCTTCCTGTAAAGGATAAACAACTAACCTTTTATGGTGAGCAGTTAACTTAAAAAACTGAGTGACAGCTAGTAAAATTGATGGGTTAAAGAGAAAAGAAAGGCAATGAGATACGCACTCGGTTAGCTTGACCACATGAGCAGTAAACTTAAAAACTTAACGACAGCTATTTAAATTTATGGGTTAAGGAAAAAGGAAAGGCCAAGAGATAATACCCCGATAGCTTGACCACTTGGTATAATCGGAAAGAGGCTACCAACAAACACAGACTGAGAACCTATACTTTTCGCAAAAGGTCGCATTTCAGAAAATGAAGAGTATCTTGTGCAATAGGTCACTATCACTGAGTGTAAGAGAGAGAGTGCTGAAATGCTATGTAGAACCAGTTTTGCTGTATGGCAACGAATCTTGGAATGTAAACGAACAAATTAAGAAGCAATTAGAAGCAACAGAGATGTGGTTCCTGAGACGAATGTTGAGAATTCCTTGGACTGCCAGAGTAACTAACGACGACTGCCTGAAACAGGCTAATGAAACTAGAACACTATATACAACAATAAGAAAGAGACAAACAGCTTTCTTTGGTCATGTAATGAGAATAGAGGCATTGGAGAACATCGTGACAACTGGAAAGATCGAGGGGAAGAGAGGCAGACCAAGAGAAATGATGCTGGATGAATTGAGACAGTGGCACGGAGGAATATCAGCAGCAGAATTGATCCAGAAAACCAAAGACCGAGATCTGTGGAGAGCCATGAACGCCTACGCCAGCTGGCAGGGCACTTGATGATGATGATGAACTTAGATTAAGCTTTGCCAGTGAAGTCAGGAGACCTGCAACGAACTTGTCCATGTTAATACATCCATTAAGTCCTGGTTCCTTGGTGACCCAGTTTTCTGTAGAGATAACCAGGCGTATTCCTTACAGTTACTCCCTTGCTAGACAACGTGGGTGTCTGTTACCAGCATCTTTCTTCTCAGCATCTCATTTTTCTCTGAGTTACCTCCCCCTGGTCTGTTCTTTTGTTATTTCTTTGTTTATGTTGAGGGAATCTCCGTCGTCGAGTGGTTACGACGCTTGGTTCGCGTTCCGAAGGTTGTCGGTTCGATTTTGTCACCGTCGTTCGGTTCACGAGTGCAGTCTTCTCGGACACTCCCGGGGGTCTTTCGTCGCTATGGTTGCGGAGTTATTTGTGCTTTATGTGACGTTTTCGGCAGGCTGTCGTGCGGAAAGAGGCCGAGCCATTTGAGACAAGACCCAGTCGCAGTGCAATGAAGTCGATCTTGTTACATTTTACACCCGTGTTTGCTGAGCCATCCGTAAACATCACAAACAAATGAACGCAACACAAGGCTTGGCCTGTCAACTTCTGCACTATTAAAGTGTCAACTAAGCAAACAAGCTGCTGAACACGTCTTGAGGGATTTACCATCTGTTCAGCCAGTTGGAAAACTATACTGGCCTATTGCATGAAAAGCACAGTCCAGGCGAACAAAAAACAAAACAAAAACAGTAGAATTCATATATTTGGGGGGTGGGGTGGGAGGGGTGGGGTGGGGGGGGATTATCCTTTGTATAGGACATCGCAGTCAACAGCAGCATTTCTGTATCTGTGATCTCTTGATCAGTTTACGTTCAGTAGTTTGCAATTGCTTTCTGAACGACGGGCACCTATACCAACACAACACCAACGCAACGGGGTCTGCTGTCAAATCGCGCGCAGCTGTGTTTCGAACGAGGGTATATGGGATTACGAACCGCGTCCGTAACACCTTCGCCACGGGGACTGGCTGGAATTCATAGTTAGTATTCATATAACGGTGTAAACTGTAAAGATGTTTTCGCAGGAAGGAGAAGAAATCTGCCCGGTCGTTTGTTTTTCTGTCTGTATGTTGGCGGTGAGTGTGAATGGAAGGTTATTGTGCATGTTAATCAACACAGTAGAAATGCTTGGAGGCAGATGACATATGGTTTCTAATACAAGCTGAGATGAGGTCAAGAACCGACACCACATCACTCGGGATGGTACTATACGTGCACCATCCCCATCTTCAACAGACAACGAAGAGTCCCAATGCTAATGGTACCTGCCCAAAGTGTCGCACAAAGCACGAACTCCGTAGCTACAACGACAACCCCCAGGAGTCTACGAGAAAATTGTACTCGTTAACCCAACAACGAAACCTGGACTCGAACTCACAACCTTTAAAACGCCAGGCAGGCAGCTTAACCGCTTCGCCACGTAGACTCTCTGTATATAACTATAAGAAAGAGACAAACAGTGCCCTTTGGTTACATATGGAGAAGGAGAGCATTGGGGATTGAGAAGATCAGCGCATAAAAAGGCAGAAGCAGACAGAGGAAGATAATGCTTCATAATCTAAGCCACTTGCATAGAGAATGTCATCAATGCAAAGAATACCACGGACAGACAGAAAAATCAATGACCAAGTACTATAAGAAAGAAATGAAACTCTTAAACTGATTAGAGAAATTAGACGTAGATAGTCGAAATGCTTTGGTCACGTTATGAAAAGAAACACACTGGAGAACTTGGGGAAAACTGGCAAGATTGAGGTGAAAAGAACAAGGGGAAGGCAGATAAATAAATACTTAGATGGCTTGGCCACGTGGCATGGTCGAGACAGGAACACTGAGCTGATCCACGACTCTGGTGATCGAGTGAGATGGCGAAACATGACCGCCCACGCTTATCGGCATGACACATGGTCATTAAAAGAATTGATTCATAACACTAATGACTTACATCTGGAGAGACAAATATACTCATAGACCACTTTTCAAGACACACAAATATATATAAGCTTGCGTCTGTCTGACTGTCTGTCTGTTTGTACTTCGGCTCATTTTTCCAATTCCCAATCTCCTACAATAAGCTATCCTACCAACCACCACATCCAAGAAAGGCAGCAGGCGCGCAACTTACCTACTCCCTGCACGGGCAGGTTAGTTAATTATATATCTTTACAGGAAGTCACTGTCAACATCAGTGTTATTTGGCTGTTTGTGATATCTTGGCAAGTTTACGTTCAGTAGTTTGCCGTTGATTTCTGAACGACTGGCACTCATGCCATTGTTTGGAAACCAACGCAAGGCTGTCTACTACCAAATCACAGGCAGATGTGACGAATATTAACACGAGACTATAATTTCCCCCTAACTAGAATGAGTAAATGCCTCTACGTCGTAATTAGGAGTCTCCTCATGAGTGTGACACGGTGGCTGTAGCAAATATACAAGGGTAAAATAGATCAGGAACATGTGACAGGTCTGTCAAATCGGAAGGGAATTGATTTGACCCTAGAAAATACTGCTCATGAATCATGGAGGAAATTGGAGGAAAGGCGCTAGACAAAGACCTTGAAACTTTAATAACCCCTCCACGACGCCTAGCGGCATAAGTGGAAGACGACGACGACAACAAGAACAACAACAACAAATGATCAACCACTGAACACGTTACAACCGTCTCCTTCAACGTAAATAGAACTGCATTGCTTATCAAGCACATGACTTTCACATGCTCACAACACTTTGTTATTACTCACGTGTCAATCTCGTTCAGCGAAACATAACAGTATGTGGTATTGTATGTCTAGCGCCGTAGAATGTTCCTCTTTCAGGACTTCAGGTCATGTGACAGTCCAAGAACAGGTTTGGCTGTGATTGACTGACCCAGTTACCGAAGCCATTGCATGAATTTGTAGTTGGAAGTACCTACAAATAGAGTTGAATTAAGATGAGTCAAGAACCGACATAACAGCACTCTGGACATTCCCATACATGCTCCATCCTTAACTTCAATAACAAGTGAATAGTCCCAATACTAATGGTACCAGTAGCAGTCTGATTACGTGTTCGACTGACGTGTCCTCGGAGTCCTGAGTGTCGGCCTGATCCTCTGGTCACTCCCTGCAGCACCATTCTCTAAAGGCTGCGGAGATCCATCTGTTGTTCCGCAATATACACACGATCCCAAAGGACCCCGACCGCGTCTGCCTTATCAGTTATCAGTTATCAGTGTCGTAGTAATCCTTTATTACTTTAGTGTCGTCCCTAGAGTGAGGGGAATCAACACCCACATTTTTATTAACCCAATATTATTATCCTAGAGAAACCACCATAATCCGTCCACAAAACTCCTTCAGTCTGTAGACACCCCTTTCTTACTCTCACTCACCCCTGGATCATGCCCCCTCTCATTCTTCCCCAACACAACATACTCAACAACTCTAGCTTTAACAAATAAATACAACAAATAATTAAATAAAGCTAAGAGTATATGTGTGAGAAGTGTGTGTGTGTGTGTGTATGTGTGTGTGTGTGTGTGTGTGTGTGTGTAATGTGTAGAATGTGTGTCGAATATGCTAATGTGTATGTAGAATCAGACCAGTGATCAGGAGCCAAGTCAGATCATCATCATAGCAAGGGTACGCCACAGAATGATAGCTTAGCACATGAAGACCTCACCCATTGATGCGTCTCTTCTTCTAGACGTTGACTTCTCCGGTATCTACTGGGTCGACTAGATGCCCGATCCTCCGAAAATAGTTATCGTTTAACATTAATCATGGATCTGTCACTCACGGTAAAGACTAAGGTCCCTATGACTCAGATAAGTACGGATCTCTGTACCGTGAAAACTAGGTTTCAATGTCACAGGTCTCACACTTGTTCTAATCCATTGTTCTAGATTGTCACACACAAACGGTTCTAAAGTACTTCTTCACTGGACTAAATTATTCCACGAGAACGCCATGTTCAATGTTCGTTTCTACCCACTAATGTTCAGTGGTATGTGGTGAAGAAACGAGTATCACCCAACCTGGGTGAATCCCTATTGCAAAATAATCGTTTATAATGTTTTTCTCAACTGAGCCAGGTTCGTATGAACCCTCTGGATCCTAGGCCTAGCATAAACAGTGCTGACTACACTTTCCTCTGTGTATTTATTCATCTTATAAAATAAAGTGAATGTTCATTTGATGTTCTTCTTAATCAGAGTAGAGCTCTATCAAACCCAGTGTAGAGCTTCCTCGTAACTGTTGGGGAATCTGTCAGAGAAAGAGAACACACCTGGTGAAGGCCGCCTGATACTGATCTCTACTAGCTGAGTGTAGGCCTACGGCCTCGCTCAGACATTTATCAGCAAACTAAACTCTGTCATGGATCAGAGTGGCTCATCACCTCAATCTGAATGAGGTTAAGACAAGGAAAGACCAATAGACAGAGTGCAGAACCCCAGTAGGCACCCCATTGGAAAATCCCACTATTGGACATTTCCCCTATCTCCCAACCCATCCTCAATCTCTTCAGATATCACCCCACTACACTATTCTCACTAGCAGAGCTAATTCTCACTTCACTACCCTATTCTCAACTAGCAAAGCTAATTATTTCCTCACCCTAGCTAGTTTTAACAAGGCTCTGCCTATATTAATTATGCCTAAATACACTATATGGAGTACCTTATGAAACACCGCATTACTCCTGGATGGCCTCTACAATTTGCCATAAAGACACATGTTATTTAACTTTAAGTAAATCTAAACACGGTAGATGCTCTCCGAATTCATAACTGTGGTAACGAAACACGTCAACCCAAGTCAACTTTCTTGTCTACACTAACTGTAAACAAGTCATGTTTTTGTCAAACAGCCTTGGATTGTTTTAGTGACGTTCCTTTGATGTCAACACATGTGTCCTCTCCTCAAGGGCAACTAACTCTTTCAGAATTATTCTCTCCCCCTTGTTCAACCAATGCAAAAGTTGTCTCCCTTGTTTTGACAACCAAAACAAGCCAGCGTGTTTCCTGCATTCTCCCGATCGGGCCACAACAACATGCCTACAATTATCTGTCTTGTGGGGAACTTTCAAAGACGGCTGTACCGTTTGATCTCACCGCCTCCCGGAATAAACAACTTGTAGCTGCGAATCAGACTGTCTTTGTTATCTGTATCATCTGATTGTTAATTTACAGTGATTTCACGACAATCAGTTATCAGTTTGGGTATCTTCATTGCACTCCGCACAGGTTCATAGATGCTCAGATCATTCCCCCCCCCCTCCCCCCAGCATATGCATCAGCGTCCGGTGGCTAATAGTGCTAGTTCTGTGTTGGTTGACGAGGCACCTCGTTTTCCCAATGTACCTCTCGCGCTTGGCCGTGCCGATTCTTACTCCAAAGTCTTTCATTCCGAACAGCGATGTGGATTCACTGACGTCAAAGTCCTCTGTTCTCGCCATATCTTTAAGGGTGTTAATAACATCGGCACGATCCATGGGCTGGCCATCTATAGGGGGTGCAGAGCCAGCCAGTTTATCAGCTCGTTCATTTCTCTCGACTCCCGCATGTCCCGGGACGAAGATGAAGGTGACTTTACGGACAACAGACTTCCGCAGCTACTCAGTCCACTGTCTGCGTACATCTCCAGCTTCGATCTTCTGAATCATGCTCATTGAGTCACTTAGTACACACACGTTGGTATAATGCTGTGATTCCAGCCATATGAAAGCCTGTGTAACTGCCATCACCTCCATCGTCTGCTGCTCGTGGTCATAAAGTGGGCACTACTGGATTCTTGAATGGTTCGGCCCGCTGAACGGGCTGTAAATGCACACGCACTTCTCTGCTGCTTTACAACATATCCATTTGTATAGATGAAGCACTACGGGGCTATCTGAGTGTTCATAGATGAGCGCGTTGGCCTCTGCATTGACAGCGGCAGAGTTCTGCTCTCTGCACCGTCTGTCGAGTGTGATAATGCAGGAGGAAGTGCACTTAAAAGCCGGAGGTATCGGCACCCATTCCTTGCCGAGGTTGATACTGGTAAGACTGCAGACCTGTCTGACGACATCTTCCGCCCGACCCATACATGATTTGCCCCTCTTTGGCCTGTTACCCTTTTCTCTATATAGCATCATGCAGAGGGTGCTGTTCATCTGCACTTATTGTTTTTAAGTATTTATTTTTTTTAAAGTATGCACGAGCTCTCCAGATCTTAATCCTGTGTTCCATTGTCGGGAAGTCAAGGAGGTATCTCATTGCTACATAGCTGGTGTCTCTCGTGCAGCCCAAAATGATGCGCATGGCTTCGTTTTGTACCTTTTCAAGTCTTCCAATCTGTGTAGGGCTGACAGTGATGATGGCCAGTGCATACTCGATGCGTGAAAGCACCAATCCTTGGAACAGAAGTATTAGCAGTCTTTGCTCGATATTGGCAGTCGCCATGACTCTCATTGCTGACAAACCTTTTCGAGCTTTCGTTATGACATAATCGACATGATCTCTGAAGGACAGGCTACGATCAAGCCTCACGCCAAGATATGTCATTGACTGGGTTCTACTCAAAATGCTCCCATCCATTCTTACTGCTGGCAGGTCTGTGTTCACAATATGGTTTTTTAGGGACAACCATGTAACCGATGCCTTTGCAGGGTTGACAAGGGCGCCGGCATCAGCACACCATTAGGAAATTCGATCTAGTTCGCCCTGCATATCATTGGCAACCACCTGTCTATCTCGACCCTGTCGATACACGAGAATGTCGTCAACAAATGACAGAGTCCTACCCCTCCCGTCCAAATGTCGTTCAGTGATCGGCACCGTATACGCATTGAATAGTACTGGTGACAGTGGTAAACCCTTATGGCAATCCTGGACGTATCGTTATCGGTCAGAAGACCAACTCCCGCATCTTAGCACCACCTTCCTTTGGGACAGAACTGCAGCTATCCATCGTATAAGGTGAGGGTGCACTTTCATTCTGAGGAGGGTTTGCATCAAGTGCTCGAAGGATAGTCTATTGTATGCGTCCTCTAAGTCTATAGCGGTCCCACATGTCTCTTCTCTGACCTGAAATCCTTCGTAGACATCTTGAGCAAAGACCGCCGCATTCAGCCATGACTCTTTGTTACGTCTGTATCCTCCAAGTGTGGGCGAGAAGCAACCGAGTTGTTCCAGGTCACAAGCAAGTCTGTGTGCTACAATTTTCTCCAGTAGCTTGCCAACAGTGTTCTGCATCGTAATGATTCTGTAGCCGCTTATCTTGGAGTGGTCTTTGTTCAGCGTCTGCCATATCGTGCACCAATACCCCACTGAACAGCGCAGACCCAGCCAATCCTACTGCCTGCTCGTTTCCCACCAAACCAGCATGACTTGAAGAAAAAATCCAACAGATGCTCTCTATTTTTATTATTGAATGAAAGCCTGCCAGTCTGCCCGAATCATGCCTGTCTTCACCTTTGTCATCAAACTCTTGAGAGTCCGCTACATTCACGACATGCCTGTGCTGTTTCTTCTCCAGCCAGCGGAATGCCGCCGTGACTGCCTCCACCTCCGTTCTCAAACTAGATATTTGCTTACAAATTAAGAACCCATAGTGTTTGTGGCTAGCCACTGTTCCTGGCCTTGAAGTCATGTGTTCAAATCCAACCAAGGCGGATGTTTTAACATTGACAAGGGATCCTAGATGGACCCAGTCTAAAACAGATACCGGTAAATTTCCCGGGGTAGTAAAGTCGGCCGGCGTTATATTGACCACATAACCAGTCAAGTACATATTGGTGTATAAAATATGTGGCTAGCACCACAGACCCGACACTCCTCTAATGGCAGAAAGGGATCTTCTACTGTACAGGTACGTCACAGTCAACTCAAGCATTTGTGTGTGTGTGTGCGTGCGTGTGTGTGTGTGTGTGTGTGTGTGTGGTTATGATCTCTTGGCAAGATTACGTTCAGTAGTTAGCCATTGCTTTATGAAAGACCGGGACTCATACAATTTTATAAATAAAAAACAATGCTAGGCGGTCTGCTGCCAAATCGTCCGCAGCTGTGTTTTGAACGCGGTATGCGGGATTACGAATTGTGACCGTAACTCCTTCGCTACAGAGCAGGAAACTTGGTGTACGTTTCAGAAGCCGAACTTTCTATGTGAACTTTCTAGAATTTAGATACATTTCTGGCTATAACTGAGTCAATCTAATAGAATTTACATAAATTTGGTTCCATATTCAAGTCATTTTAATAGAATTTAGATACATTTTGGACGGCATTTGAGTCACTCTGATAGAAATTAAATGAATTTGGGACGATATTTAAGTCACTCTAATAGAATTTAGATAAATGCTTTGATATGTGAGCCTCTGTAAGAGAGCTTAAATAAATATAGGACGCAAATTTGTAGCTTTCAATTTTTATATTTTCTAGTGTGTTCTCCGAGAAACACTTAATGGAGGTTGAAATTTGATGCAATGAATACAAATGGACGGACAGAAAGACGAACTAGAGTGTCCGTCTAGAATCTGATGAAGAACGTGACATATTAGAACGATCAGAAGTAGACAGTCAAGATATTTTGGAGTTAGAAGAGTTTAGAATCTTGGGCAAATAAGATAACCATAGGCTAGATATTGTGAGTTGTAGATCGCTCAACAACAACAACAACAACAACAACAACAACAACAACAACAACAACAACAACAACAACAACAACAACAACAACAACAACAACAACAACAACAACAACAACAACAACAACAACAACAACAACAACAACAACAACAACAACAACAACAACAACAACAACAACAACAACAACAACAACAACAACAACAGCAACAACAACAACAACAACAACAACAACAACAACAACAACAACAACACACAAAACATAAGGAAAAAAGACAAGTGAAATTTATAAAGCATATCAACAGAAAAGCTGGAATAGAGAAAATAGCTTTACGTGGGGGGGGGGGGGGGGGATTGCTCGGCAAAGGAAGCAGAGAAAGGAAGAGAAAGATATATGTGGAAGGTTAGATGGTTAAGCAACAAACAATATTAGAAGAAGAAGAAGAAGAAGAAGAAGAAGAAGAAGAAGAAGAAGAAGAAGAAGAAGAAGAAGAAGAAGAAGAAGAAGAAGAAGAAGAAGAAGAAGAAGAAGAAGAAGAAGAAGAAGAAGAAGAAGAAGAAGAAGAGAAAACAAGAAGAAGACTTGTAAATCACTAACAGCCAAAAATGTTGGGATTGATTGCATCGTCATGTAAAGTATCTGCAACTTATCTTTAAACTGTTGTATACAAACAGGGCTGGTGGGTTACTCTTCATTCACATACTATGGCCAAGCCACACAACTTTCTGTCTCCCTAAGTGTTCTGCACCTGCTGCTATTCAGATTATTCTCATTGTTACCCTCGTGAATAAAGCTCTTCTTCATCTACGCGGGAACCAAATGAAGTATGACAATGTGATGGTAGTATGGTGTATGGTAGGAATACTTACTCCACAAGATGCTGATTTAATGATGATGCCATGGTAGTATGGTTTATGGTAGGAATAGTTATTCCTCAAGATGGTGATTTGGGTTCAATTCTATGCAGTTTCATGATTCTTTAATTTTCCAATGGATACGGTTACACATAAAATAGCACAAAGTAATGTAGCTTTACATCAAGTTGTTGCCATGATCCAGGTCTAGTTGAAGATCATGGCATGGTTGAGTTAAAGTGCGGTCTAGACGGGGACACCGTGCAAAGTAACCCGCCATGTGCAGTGATCACTGGAGCGTGAAAAACGCTCAGGACGCTTGGTAGAAAGGACAGGGCGTCACCTTCAATCAGTTGGGCTTGAACCACGATCAGCGTCGGACCTGGTTCTGGTTTCATAGAGCATGTCTAACACTACGCCGCTCTTTTAGAATAGTCAACGTTTAGGCATTGTGTATATTCGTGAATCTTTTGTGGAATAAATTATGTGTATTTTGGTGTTGCTATTAATAAACATTGAAAACTGATCCGGGGTTGCTTGAGTTGATTGTTATGAGTCGTGTTCCACTAGTTTTAAGTTTGCATGTGGTCAGAAGCAACGAGTGACAGTTAAAGTAACTAACTATAATGGTGGTTCTGAATGTGTAGCTCAACATGAAGTCAACGGAGTGGAGAATCAAGAGAAAGAAATCATAGCATGAATATAGTTACACTTGATAAAGACATCAACATATCAGCAACAAATATATATCACAGACGAGTCAGCCTTCAGTCAAATGCAGAGTGCGTATGACCCTGTCGACCTTGTGAGCAGTCAGTCACTCTCTATGAATGACCACCAGCGGGCATTAACGCACCCTTTATCAAGAACAGGAGTGCACCAGTGAATAAAGATCATTATCTCGCTCCCTGGCAGTTGTGGTATTTGATATTGTTTACATTTCCACAGCTTTATCGCAGTTTTACTAATTTTCTTCTTATTAAATGGGTATCGGATAATTTTCGGATAGGTCCTGTAAATTGTCTGGAAATTCGAAAAAAAAAAGTACAGAGGAAGAAAATCGGTTAGTTTATCTCAGTATGCTGTTGCCAAGAATAACTGAAGACCGAACACTCCAGATCCCATTGTACTTTATCTTGTAATAATAAACAACATTTTTTTTAGCAAATCTGTGTTTCCAGTGTTAAGATTACTCTCCAATGAATGCAGATTTGTGAATGTGAAAACGCGGTGTCCCATACTATTACCAACTATTGGCATGTGATAATTCTGTTAGAGTTTTACGCTTTGTCACATTCTCTGTAATCACAACACATGCCAAGAAACCGATAACCGTTCTCTTTCACGCAAAATATATCTCTCTCGTCATAAGATTCAGAGAAATATGATATCATGACCGCTCGTAGAAGAATAGATATCCCGAGAGGTTTATAAGACGCAGCCAGACAGACAAGCAGCTCCATTGCAAAGACCTTAGTGCTGTTTCGAGTACGGTTTGCCAGTTGAATCATATACACCGATAAGATGGACTTACGATTTGTGTTGTTGGTTTCTGCGCTGCTTCTTTCGACATTTCTGGTAGAAGCGGTGAGTTGGCTTGTTTTGTTTTTGGCATATAACCTCATATCTATTAAATGACGAAACATGTTATGGCAAAGGCAGCCTTTTACAAGATGGAAAACATACTGATAAAAAAAAAAAACATATGTCAATTACAACGAGAAAAACAGTGTTAAAGTGCTACATAAAACCTATACATTTGTATGGGTGTGACGGGTGGCCAATGAGCAAACAGGCTGAAAAATATCTGATGGCTGTGGAGATGTGGTTTCTGAGGAGAATGCAAAGAATACCATGGACAGACAGAAAAACAAATGACCAAGAAACAAATGAAAATCGTAAACTGATTAGAGAAATTAGACGCAGACAGTCAACATTTTTGGTCACGCTATGAGACGAAATTAATTGGAGAACTTGGTAATAGCTGACAAGATGGAGATCGAGAGAACAAGGGGAAGGCAGAGAAGTGAATACCTGGATGCTTGGCAACGTGGCATGGTCGAGAGAAAAACAGAGCTGATCCACGACTCTGGTGATCGAGTGAGATGCCGAAACATAACCGCCCACGCTTATCGACATGGCACATGATGATGACGATGACTTGTTTTGTTGAGGAGCGGTGACGTAGCGCCTAGACGTTCATTAGTCTTGGGGTCGATTCGCAACCGGGAGGAGGGGAGTTCGAAATATAAATAAAATTGTCCTGACCTCCCAAGTCGACCTAGCCTTAAAATTGGGTACCAAGAAATGTCTTCGTGAGTAAAGGCTGTCGGTGTGATACTGGCCACATGAGCCACTTAGTGTCGCTTGGTCCATTAAACAGATGTGTCTAGCACCATACGCTCGATGCGCTTTAGGTGCTAGCCAACAAGTGAACAACAGTGTGTATTTTAATAACTGTGCTGTGTTCGAAAATATTGCCGGTCCAAGTCGTGTATTTATCCATTATGTTGCAAGTACTTTCCAGAGGGTGAATACAAAACTTGTATCGGCAATATTTTCAAACACTGCAATCAATCAATCATGTGCCATGCCGGAAAGCGTGGGCGGTCATGACTCGCATTTCACTCGATCACCAGCATCGTGGATCAGCTCAGTGTTCCTGTCTCGTCCATGCCATGTGGCCAAGCCATCCAGTTACTTTCCTCTCGATCTTCCTCTTGGTCTGTTCCCCTCGATCTTGCCAGTTGTCCCAAGTTCTCCAATCCATTTCTTCTCATAACATGTCCAAACAATTTTGACTGTCTACGTCTAATTTCTCTAATCAATTTGCGATTTTCATTTGTCTCCTGTAGTACTTGGTCATTGGTTTTTCTGTCTGTCCATGGTATTCTTTGCATTTTCCTCAGAAACCACATTTCTGCAGCCATCAGATGTTTTTCAGCTTGACTGCACATTGTCCAAGTTTCACATC